>PUFA01000693.1:0-114189 GCA_003508835.1 Eonycteris spelaea | reverse complement strand
AAATGGCAGGCTGAATGTGAGGCAGACATGGACCATCGAAGTCATACTTCCACTGAAGTATGCCACACAATGAAGCAGATACGGACTCTAGACATCAGTGTAGGATAGAGCAATGGTTACAGATGGCTGCATATGTTATGCCATAGCTGCCAGGATAAGGCACTCAGCATCAGCAAAACAGCAAAAGAAAAACATTTGTAGTGCACAACCATAGGGAGAGATGCTTTTTTTGGATGTTAAAAATTCACCAGCATTTTAGGAGTGATCGATGTAGAATAGCAGATGTCTAAGAAAGACAAGTTGCTGAGCAAATAATACATGGGTTTGCAGGTTGAAAAGATATTGACTAGGATATTAAACCACATTTCCCACACAGTTAGTATCTATGCTATGAGAAATACCAGGAATAATGTGACTCTGAGAGGTAGACAATCTGTGAATCCAACAAGGAGGAACTCAGTTGGCACGATATAATTGCTCTCCAATAACTCTTGGTTTTCTTGTTTTTCTCATGCAACATAGATGGTGTCAGAATACGTCAGTTGACTTGAGTGCTCAATGAAACCAAAATATCTTTACTCTCCCTTCTAAGGAAGCAAGTAGAAAGATAAAAATCCAATTATGGCGTGTTCTGTTACATATTTGGTTTGTTTTTATTTTTGTCATTTTCTTAAAAGAAGTAGTTAGAAATGATCATTGAACCAGAGGATGTTATCCAGAGGTGATGTACCAAATCGCAGTAGCTCTTTAAAGCTGTGCACATTAAGAGATGATATTAGTTCCTTTCCAGATGAAAAGCAATGCATGTGACTCCGTTGAAAAGAACTGCTAGAATTATGAGAATCAGCAAAATTCTTAGATTCAAAGGTCTATCCTAAAATCACCTTCCTCCATGTAAAGGAAAGTAGAGCTGAAAAACATGCTAGAAGAATCTACTCACAGGAAACTAGGTAAGTCCACAGAAGAATATCTATGTACTTGGGAGGTATTTGAATAAAGGTTAAGAGCACAGTAGTTACAGAAGAGATGATGGTTCCAGACTTAGCTTTGCTACTTACTGATCGTGTAGTTGATTAAGTTATTTAACCACTTCTTGATGGTTAGAGGAATAAACAAGTAGATATTCATAAAACAGTTATGTAACAGGTACATAATAAACACTAATATGTATGTTATTAGATGAAATTTATTAAACAAATAAATGGACTTTTGTGTTCCTTTTTGATTGAGTATTCAAGAGCTTGAAAGACCATTTAGTTGTCTCAAAATTCTTCTTATCTTTAGCATCATGGATACATGATCTGTGCTATAAAAAAGCCATCATGGTCATGTGTGTGCACATTCTATTCAAATGCATTGTTTGGCAGTAATAAATCTTTACACATGCTTTAAAATTTTTTCTTTCTTCTGTAGGTTCATGACTCTTTCTTATCTCTGAGTTATGACAATGTTGGTGTGAGGTCCCTGTTCATTAAGTGTTTTGAGGAACCACTGTGTCTCTGCAGTTATTGTGGACTTCTAAACTGGGGCTGTATGGAAAATATGTATTATACACCCAGAAGAGAAATAACCATGAAAAATAAACAGAATGGTGCAAATAAAAATAAGTTATAGTGGGATGGAATATTTAGCAAATGTTCCAAGATTTGTTAATGTTAAAAGCAGTTGAGAAACACTTCGTGTTTCAGGTTATAAGTTTCTACAAAAGGGCGCTTGGGGTTCATCAGTAGTGATCAGCAATCCTGAGGGTTGCTTTGTATTTGTAGATAAATTCGGAGACATTCGATGTAATGCGTCTTCCAGCCCACAAACACAGTATATCTCTCCATCTGCATAGTTTTTTTTTTCATATCTGTTATCATTATTTTGTTGCATACAATATTTTTATTTGTATAGAGTTCTAACACATATTTCATTAGATTTACCCCTATGAATTTCCTGTTTGATGTTATTAGCGTGATTTTTCCATTTAAAATTTTGAATTAAGGTGCTACTTTCTTCTTCTTTCCAAACTTACTTTCGCTCACTTGTTTTCTTTTTTGCCTTATTACACTGGTAGAGCCATCAGTGCCATGTGCAGTGTTTCCTGTAGTTTTGTACATGCCTTATATCAAGTTCAGGAAGTTCTATTCTGTTTTTAATTTGCTGACCTATTTTGCTTTAAGTAAATGCTGAATTATATCCAATAATTTCTCCTCATCCTTTGTGATTATTATATTTTTCTTTTTTATAATTATAATATACTGAATTGCTGATTTATTTTTGAATGTTAAATATTCATTACAGGTTATTTAGGGCAAATCCTACTTGCTAATGAGTTCTTATTTTTTCATCAAAGTGTGTGTATGTGTATATATAGTTGTGTGTGTGTGTGTGTGTATAAATGCTATAATTGCAAAAGCAAGAGAAAGCGAACAGTCTTTATATTAGTACCATCTGCTGAATAAGGGCTAGGTATTTACAGGTGTTATCCCAATCCTCACAAGAATCTGATGAGGTGGGCAACTATTATTTATAATTTAAAATTTAATAAGAATAAAAATAAATAAGGAGCTCAAAGACCCACAGTTATGACATAGGAATAATACATTCAAATCCAAGTTGCCTGAGTCATACCTTATTTCCCTTTAGCCACTCAGTTAATTGAGAAAACAAAAGAAACAGGGTGCCCGGGATTCTTTTCAATAACATTTAAGCTTGTACTTTAGAATTCATCACATAACTAAATGCTTTAAAGTATATTTAAATAGCTCGTAGAAATCATAGCCTTTACAGGAGATATTATTGGCCAGTGTCATCTAAGGATTTTATTGTTCTTCATATTTTTTAATGAAATATCTCCCAGTGAAGGAGACATAGGTTATCTTGTAACTGGCTACATTACAATCAAATTATTGTTCTTCATCTTTCTCATTGAAAATAAACCATCAAATCATACCACTGGAATGAACGTAACTGCTTATCCCGAGTCCTCCTGTGGGTGGTGATTATCATGGGTAATGTCCCACTTATCACAGGCTAAAAGATAAATACTCAGTCTTTATATGACCTATTTGTAAAAGCTTAAGAGAAATAGTGTCAACATCTTGTACAAAATTCTACAATTCAAAATTCCCGATGGTACGGGGTAAGTGACTGATTCCCTGAAGTATCAACAAATGGCTGGTGTGAGCATAATACAGATAATGTTACCTTAGATGTCATGTAGTTAAACTGACTAACTGCATGCTGGAGAAGTGGGTAAGGGATAGTGAGGACAAATCCTGACCTTCCTTTACCCTTGATAGTTTCCAAAAGTCACAGCCTGATTCATTAGGCACAAGGGGAAGGCCACTGTACCTATTTTGAAATTTTGGGAAATTTAATGGTTTAGTCTATTTGGGAAGCAAAATTCAGTAAGCTAAACCTCCAACAGGAAGCCAAACCTCAGTTTCTATGAGCACATACATGTAGTCACATACATGATTTAAGTTGTATTCGTTCTTTGTTTTGCTCAGAGACTGACATTGTTAACTAATGTATTTAACACAGGTCCACTGCAGGAATTGTAATTATAACACAAATATTTCACAAGCAAATAGCATACAGATAACATCTTTTAATAAGTCAACAGTGAAATAGCATACTATAAACGAAAGATAGATTGATTATACTACTGTCCTAAGAAAAGGGGAGATTATAGAAATAAAGTCCAACTTTAGTTGAGGTGTACTTTCTACAGTTTGTTCCTGGAAAAGTCAGCTTAGCCAAAAATGAGCCAACATCCAGCTGCCAGCACTAATTGAAGTCCCTTGTAGCTAGAGCATGGTACTCGTGGAATGAAGGCGCTGGTGTTGGTAGACATCTCCATCGTGATACCGCTGAAGGGTTTTCACCGCTGCTGGCAGACTGTCTTGCCACATAGGAGCTAATATCCCAAGGTGTTCAGAGAGCTATTTAGATCAGCAAATAATAGCCTTGTGCAGACCAAACACTCTCAGTTCTCATAATTCCTTTGTATTTGAAGCATAAATATTCATTACGTCGTACTCATTCCTCTGGATGTTGATGTCGATAAACAGTAGCACAACAATTTTGATGACATCCTCCTGACGTGGTCTCCCCCAAAAAGAGAAATTCACCTTTAGATTAAACCAATTTCATTTTAGCATTAAACAAATACAACACATATAATAACACCCTTTCTCAATGTCATTTCATTATAATGTTGATGAGATGCTGTAGGATCTTAACTCTTATTTATATTAGTCTAGGGTAAAACTCATTTCATTATACCTCTTTAACCAAAGTTTTAAGAACCTATTTATGATGGAAAGTGAAAATTTTCTATAGATCAAAACAACTTTATTTAGCTATAAACAAGTTGGTCAGCATGACTTTACTTAAGCCTTTAACAAGTATACTTGATATCATAACAATCCAAAGGACAACATTTTATAACTGTCAATAGGGGAACTTATGATTTTGGTATCAGATGTAGAATTATCAGTAATCGTAAACCCAAACCTCAATTAGATTTAGGGTAGTAGAGCAAGATCTGGTAAAAAAAAAAATCAATTCTTTTTTTCTTGAATTATGAGAATGATATCAGAGAAAATTATAACTACTGCTACTTTGAGATTTCTGGTCAAGATGGCATAGTAGGTAGACACTAGCTTCGTCTCCTCTCATAATCACCTCAATTACAACTAAACTGCAGAAGAATCATCATCAGGAGTTACCTGAGGTCTGGCTGAACAGAAGTCCTGCAACAGAGGGCTTATGGAAGAGGCCGCCTTAAGACTGTGATTTCTCTGGAATGAACATTCTCAGTCCACATCATTTAAGACCTTGCATGTAGTATCTGAGGATCTGGCCTGCGGGCACACCAGTTCCCCTCCCATTAGCCTGCGTTCATAGGAGGCAACAAGTTGGGCTGAATGCAAGCTGGGATGGCCTTCCTTTTCAAGAATACTCAGGATCCGAGTTCTCTCCATAGGCAGACATCATTTCAGCAGGAAGGAGAAAATAAAGGGGCAGGAAAGCACAGAGGTGGAAAGAACTGCGTCTCAGGTTTAGAGAAATCGCCACATGTCACCTTAGCTTATAATACATTGGCCGTGTTTCTGTCTAGGCTATCTACAAAAGAAGCTGCAAAGTGGTCTTTATTCTGAGTTGCTGTAAGATTGGCTAACATTTGAGAGTTCCATTCCTTTGAGGAAATAAGAGAGTAGATTTTGGGGAAAAACTGCTGGTCTCCGATGTGAGATATCATGATAGGTAGATGCTAGATCTTCAAGAACACGTTAGTAGTAACTTTTATTTACTAACACAGTGACTCAGCTTTGAAGGCTTGAAGAATAATGTCATGAGATTATGTTTATAATGAAACTAGATTATTTCATAGGCTGAAAAAAAGAAAAATGACTGCTTCTTTGAAGGCTTCCATGAACCCGACCGCCCATCTCTTGAATGTTTATTTCTCCATTTAACTTGTGTTTGTTGAAAGACAATTTGTGGGTTTTCTCTTTATCTTAAAAGGAATTTTGAGGAATACTGATAGCAATATTTCACACTGTTCCCATATCTCTGTGTGTGTGTATATATGTGTGTGTGTGTGTGTGTGTGTGTGTGTGTGTATGTATACATATATGTGTATATGTACATTCTAAATGCACATTTGCTAAATTTCTAAATTAACACCTAGGAGTAGAGACTAGGTAGAATTCTAACCGAAAATGTTCGATGACTTTATGAATACACTTCTGACAGGTGTATGAAAATGGTGCAGGCACTTGGGAGAAAACTGTTTGGCAGTGAGCTGAATATGTGTCTGACTTATGTCCCAGGACTTACACTTAGAAATGAGTGTGTATGTCCACAAAAGTACATAAACAAAAATGTTCTTGTATTCTTTTTTTAGACTTTATTTGCTGGAAAGATTCTTCTCTAATTTCATATACAAGTGGTTATTGTGAATATCCCCAACTAGCACCCAAAATCAATCATGGGTGTGGTAATGCTGGCTATGTTTTTATTAGCATTAACTATAATGTTGCTGCAGGTATTTAAATTCTATAAATATTTTGCTGAGTTTTTATCATTAGATTTTAAAATTTATAAAAATTTTAAAGCATCTTTATGTTTCCTCTGTTAGATCAATTTAACCTACACTCGTTTTCTAGAATAAGCCTCTCACATCAGAATTTTGGCTTCTCTGGAATAACATATACTAGCCTGTGATTACCTGATTGCGTAACATCCTTTTCAGCATTTAATATCAATCTTTTGTGTTCCTACAAAATTAATTGTTTTTCTTTCTTTCTTTTCTCTCTCAAAGAATTTTTGAATGATATTCCTTATTGCCTGTGTATCAGGAGTTTTCTTTTAGAATATATATTATCGTGATAAACTCAATATCTTAAACATATTTAGAATTATTTAGATATTCTAATTATTTATCCTTATTTTGGTAAGTCCTGTTTCTCAAGAAACTTTTTATTTTATATAATGCCTCATCTTATGAACTTTTAATTGTTATAAAACCTCTAATGATAGTCTCTTTTTCATTTATGGTATTAGTAATTGGTGTTTCCTTTCATTTTTCTTGATCAGTTTTGCTACAGTTTCATCATTTTTGTTATCCTTTTAAAAGAGTGATTGTTGATTTTCTCTCATTATGTAATTTTTATTTTATTTTTATGTTCTAAATTTTTGTTTTTTTTGCTTTCTACTTACTTTCTTCCATTTGCTTTACTTCAAATATTGTAAACTTGGCATGTGATCTTTTAAAATGTAGATTATTTGTGAGTGTGTTGAATAATTTCCAACCATGTGAAGCTTGATTAGTTGGCTTTTGGTCATTCACTTAAACTGAAACTTCACTGTGATCAGAGAATACCCTCTATATGATTTCAATGATTGAAATTTGTTTTATGACACACATATAATCAAGTTTCAAATGCTCCCTGTGTATTTTAGAGAATTCGTAGTTTGTAGTTTCATAATGTTCAATGTATTTCTACCAGGTCAGTAAAATTGATCCTGCCATAATTTTATTTGTATCGGCTATTATCTGTCAATACTCAGAGAGCTATTTTAAAACCTTCAGCTATATCTGTGAAATTCCTCTCACTTTCATCAGTTCCTGAGAAGTATTTTGAAGAAATTATTAGGCAAATACAAATTAAGATTCTTTTTATTTTACCAATAAAATACACCTTTTAAATAATAATTTTCTCTTAAAGTTCGTTTTTTCAGATATGAATATAGTGACACCAGTTTCCTCTAAATATGTGTTTACACAGTGTAACTTTTTCTATCTTTTTACTTTTAATTGCTCTGTCCTTGTATTTCTTATAAAAAACCTATATTGGGTTCATTTTAAAGTGTACTCTAGTGGCTCTCAATGTAGGCAATTTTGCACTCCCAACCCCCACCCCCAAGGCATATTTGACAATGTCTAGATACACTTTCATTGTCCTAGAGTTAACATACAAAGAACAGGATGACCTCCACAACAGAAAATCATATAGCCCAAAGGGCATAGCTAAGGGTTAAAAACCCTAGTTGAGTTTGCCAATCTTCATTTTTATGTGTAAATACTAGCGTAGCTCCTTCTGCGTGGAGCATCTCACTATCAGATGTATGTTTTCCCTTGCAAATTTCATTTCTTCCTTGTGTACTATTCAATTTTGTCGTATTTATTGGAGTCTTTTATCTACGTATTTCAAAATCTCTTTTTGATAAGCAACAGAAATTGTAATATATCTCTTCCTTATCAGAAACTTTTGTAAATCAATAATACACGTAACACTTGAAGAAACTTTCAACACTTTATCTCTTTCTATCATTTATGTTATTTCGTCCTATGTTTTCCTACTCCATATGTTCTAATTTCCTTAGAAACTCATTTTTGGTGTGGCTGTAATCAATAAATATTCTTTTTGAAAAATTAATTTTTAATTATAGTTGACATACGGTATTATATTTGTGTCAAGTATATTTCAGTGATTTGACATTTATATGCCTTACAAAGTGATCACTACAATAAGTCTATTAACTGTTGTTGTACAAAGTTATTATGATATTATTGACTCTATTCTCTGTGTGGTACATTACACGCTCATGATTATTTATAAACTTGAAGTTTGTAGTTCTTAATCAGTCAGTATTCTTTAAAATTGTTTATATATTTACCCTTGTGGATATTTTTCTTCATTATGTTCTGTATTTACATTGGGATAATTTCTTTTTGCTTAAAACTTTTTTCACTGTGTCTGTGTCTTATGATATAGTCTGAAAGATTCTACCAGCTTTTTCTAAAAAAATATTGTCTATTTTTTCTATTTTTGAAGAATATGTTTCCCCTGAAGATAGATTATTAGATATTTACTTTCTTTTTCTTGCATACTTTAAAAATGTCAATCCATTTGCCCTACATTATATAAATTCTTTGAAAAGTTGACCCCAAATCTTAACTGTTGTTTCATTGACCATAAGGTGCCTACGTATGGGTTTCTCTTTACTTTTTGACTTGGGATATTCTTCCCTTTTTAAATATGTTTGTTGAAAATTCATCACCTTTAAAAAAATTAGACATTACATCATAAAATATTTATTTTATCCATTCTCCCCTTTTTTCTAGAACATTAATTACATGAATTTCATCCCATTTGATTGGGTACATATGTCTCCTGTGCTTGCTTTATCTTCTAATTTTTTTTCTCTGTGTTTTAGTTTAATTTATATTGGAGTGTTTTGAGCTTACTGATCCTGTCTTATGCTGTATCTGATATGCTTTAAATCCTTCCTATGAGTTCTTATTTTTAACTTTTGTGGATTTTTTTTAATTTCAGAATGCCATTTGTTTTTTTTTTTTAAAAAAAAATTAATAGGTATAATGGATATACAAAAAACCACACGTATTTAATACAGAAAATTTAATGTATTTGCACAAGTGCATACACCCATGAAACCATAACCACGATTAAGTTTAAAGACATATTGATCCCCTCTAAAAATTTCCACATGTCTCTTTATTTTGTTTTGTTTTATTTTACTAAATTTACTGGGGTGACATTAGTTAATAAAAGTTTGTAGATTTCAAATGTACAATTGAATAATATATCATATCTACATGGCTTGTGTGTTCATCACCACAAACCAAGTCTTTGGTCACCATATGTTTGACCCTTTTTACCCTCTTCTGCCTCCCTGCCATGCACTTTCCTTCTGTTAACCCCAATATTGTTATCAGTGTCTATGTGCTTTCATTTATTTATATTATTTCTTCATTTGTTGCTTTCAGTTTTATATACCACACATGAATGAAATCATACAGTTCTCCACTTTTTCTATCTGCCTTTTTTCACTTAGCATGATATTCTCAAGATCCATTCATGTTGTCGCAAAAGTAGTTTAAGGTAAACGTGGGACACACAGAGAAGTTTTAAAAGCAAGACTTTATTGGGAGAGCGCTCCAGGCGAGATTCGTGTCCCAGGAGGAGGCGCCCAGGGAAGTCTCGCCCTGAGAGGGAGGATGTAGTTTTATAGGGCCATCCGGGGGTAGGTATAGAATGGACTTTGAAGCCCATAAGGAAGTGTTTATTGGACCCAGAGGCTGTTAGGGTAGTGGAGCCAGGGCTTTAGGGAGGGCCCAAGTCAGTTGAGCATCTGGATTCTATCTCAGTTGGGAGTCTGGATTCTTGTAACAAGTCGTGATGTTCCCAGGCAGACATCTATTTAGCCCTCCCTCCCACTGACCCAACAGGTAGTATTTCATCTTTTCCTGTGGCTGAGTAATATACCATTGTGTTGTAGGAACAGTTAACATGAGCTCTCACCGTTTAACAAGCGTTTAAGTACACAAAAGGTATTGCAACTACAAGCAGTATGTTATACAGCAGATCTCTAGAACTTATTCACCTTGTAGAACTGAAACTTTATACCATTGAACAGCTTCCCATTTCCCCTCCCTCCCAGAGAGACAGCTGCACACTCATGTCCACCCAGTATTATTCACAATAGCCAAGATATAAAAACAACGTAAATGCATCATCCAATGAACGGACAAAGAAAATGTGGTATATTCATACAGGAAAGTATTATTCAAACTTAAAAAAAAGAGAAATCCTGCCAGTTGGATACAACAGTCAATCTGGAGGACATTATGTAAGTGAAATTAGCAAGTCATGAAAAAGACAAATACTGCATGATTCCATTTATAAGAAGTTTCTAAAAGTAAATTCATAGAAGCAGAGGATAGAATGATCCTTTTTAAATTTATTAATCCTCTCTTGAATATTTCAATTTAACCAAGTTTTCTAACTTTTATCAATTTTATTTAAAATGTTAAACATAATTTTTTTGAAGTCTTTTTCATACTCCTGCATATACCTCTTCAGTGGTACAGCTTATATTTTGTGCTTTCTTATTTTTTTATACGTTCTGACATTTACATGTAATTACAACATTTATAGTAACTGGAGATAACATTAGTTTCCACAGGGAAGGAGTTGTCTTTCCTGAAAAGGCATGAAGAATGATGATGAATTTAATTACTGATTGACTTCTGCTTTTCTTATGCTTTGCCCTGTTTCAGGAGTATAGATTTCCCAAAAAGTTAATTAAGAACTGAGACTCTCCCTCCAGCCCTTAAACACTGTAGGAAACACAGTTTTTATTCTTTGAGGTTTGGAATTTGGCCTCTGGCCCTACACCTCTTCCAATTGCAGCAAATATCTTGAGGGAGCTGCTGGCCTTGCACCTAAAGCAGGCTTCTACTCTGGAGGGACATGACTCACCAAGCACCTAGAGGCTGAGAAAGATATTACTGCCTTTCCAACTCATTCTGAATCTCTAGCATCAGTAATCATCTTCTAGTCCTGTGGAAAGAAAATTCTAGCCCTTCTGTGCTTGACTTAATCAGGATTAAAATCTTGCAAGTATATTGAGAAGAAAACCTACATTATATTTATTTCTGCTCCTCTCTCTGGTAGGACTGTGTGTCTTCTAAGCACAGCAAGAGTGCAGGAGATTTCAACCTGCCTCTGTGGCCCAAATCAGCTTCTCACAGGCTCCACCCCAACCCCTTCCTACTTCCAGTAGGGAAAAACAGCTGTGTGTTCAAACTTTGATATAATCTACTTCATCTTGTCATTCTATAAAACTGGTTACAGGACCACTGTTTTCTCTTTCCCTCAGAGCAGTCAGAAGGCACAAATTCAGAATCAGTTGCTCCTTGTTCTGCTAGCTCACAATCTTTACTTTTTGTATTGTTTGAGACACTGCTAAAAGTCCCTCTCTATTTCTCAGAAGTTCTTCACTTAAAACTGTTGATCTATCTATAATCCGTTATTGGTCTATCATCTATCTATCTATCATCTATCATGTATTTATCTACCTATCATCTTCATCATCAATATACCATCTATCATTTATCTACCATCAATTATCTGTTTGTTCTTGTTCTATTATTTGGTCTCAGGTCTGCTCAGGCTGGATATGGCTCTCAAAGGAAATGCAATCATGAGCGGTGTGGCCATCAAAGTATCTGCCAAAAGCTCTACTGGTTCCTCTGAAAGCTGGCAGAGCCCTTCGTGCATGAAGCCTGCATTTTCAAGGGTGCCCTGAATCCCTGAGATAAAGTCAGCTCACCTCTCCATGTCTACATCTCTCTGAGTTCTAAACCACCCCAGTTCTGGTTTCCTTAATAACCACTCAGTTTATCAACATATAAAGTCTACATCTTGCTTCTTTTACTTGTTACTTTTGAAAAATGCTGTATTAGTCAAAAGCTACTCCCTCCACCAAGAAGTAAGAATGTGCTATTATTTATAAATACTTTACCTATGTCTTTTAACTTTTTTATTTTGAAACATTTTAAACTAACAGAAGAGATTCAAGGATAATACAAATTTGCAGAATAGTTAACTATCATTGTGTGTCAATTTGCATAAAAGTACCTCATTATAGTTCTATATGTGATATATCTGTGATATGATTTTCAAAAATTTTCTATGTACAGGTTAATGTTACATTAACAAAGCCATAGATGACATTGAGTCAAGTTGAGGTTTCTTCAGCATATAGACCTTTTTGCAGCATCTTTCACATCCTTATTCCTGAGACTGTAAATCAGTGGGTTTAGCATGGGGATCACCAAAGTATAAAACACAGCAGAGACCTTCTCCTGTTCCAGGAATACTGAGAGCTTGGCTGGATGTAACTAAAGGTTCCAGACCCATAGAATAATGTCACAGCAGTCAAGTGGGAGGCACAAGTGGAGAAAGCTTTGTGTCTCCCCTCAGCTGAACGAATTCTCTGGATGGCAATGATGATGTGGATGTAAGAGACCATGATGATAATGAAAGTGAACATTGCAATGACCCCAGAAAATATGAAATCAGCATCTCATTTTATGAACATCAGAGCAAGAGAGCCTCAGAAGAGGGGGATGTCACAGAAATAATGATTCACAATGTTAGGACCACAGAAGTCTAGTTTCAGCAAACCTATTGTGTGTGTCAGAGAGTTGATGAGGCCACCCAAGTAAGATGCGAGGACCATCTGGATACAAACCCTTTGGGTCATAATGACTGCATACAACAAGGGATTGGCTATTGCCACATAGCGATCATAGGCCATCATAGACAGGAGGAAGCCCTCTGTGGTTCCATATACTGCAAAAAAGAAACTCTGCAAAACACAGCCAGAAAATGTGCTGGACTTGTCTTTTGATAGGAAATTGAACAGCATCTTAGGAGCAAGACAGTAGAGAGCAGATATCACAAAAAGAGAGGTTGCTAAGAAAGAAGTACATTGGAGTATGAAGTGGAGCATTTAACCAGATCAGAGCGATCAGTCCCCAATTACCTACCATAGTGATAAAGTAAATAAAGGTAAAAAGCAGAAAGAGAGGGATCTGCAAATTTGGATTTTCCGTTAAACCTACCAGAATGAATTCCTTCACACCTGTATGATTCCAACCTGCCATGCGTTCAGGTTTTTCAGCTCTTTAGCTGCAGAACAGATGATACCACTCAGATGAAATAGTATGATTTCCTCCATGATCTGGTATCCATAACAGCAAAGACCATTGAGCTTTACCCTGTCGTTAGATGAAGACAAAAATTAACTTCAGCCGTGGACCTTATGTGTACTAGAAAATCCACCTGTAGTGATTCAATTCATGGGAACTAGAGATTATTTTATTCCCTGCTTCTCAGGTTCCACATCCTAAAAATTGGAGTAAGGAAACCCTCTTAGAGTATAAAACTTTAATTGATAGAACTGACATTCAAATCCAGATATGCCCATACCAAATCCCTGACTCATTCTGTGACTTATATAACTCTTTTGCTTACACGTGATACAAACTGTGTCCTCTGTGATAGAAATTATTTCCGTATCATGTGGCTAACCATCTCTCCATTTTCATAGGCAGTTAACTCATGATGCTCACTTTTTAATACACAATTCCCTTCCTTTTAAATTCACACAACAGAACTGCCTCACCTCTGCTCAGATTCCCCAATTTGGCAACAGTGCCTGTGCCCTTGGAAGCGTTGAAACTGGAGAAAGAATTAGAACAATCTTTTCATTTGCTATTTAATATTTAGGCCAACCAAAAAATAGCAGTGCAATTTACTTGAAAAGTCTCCCCTTTTGCATCTTTGTATAACTTTACATTCACATCTTTGGTTTTTATCAACATTGAAACAAGAACCCTTAAACACCCATGTAGAGAGACAAGGTGTGAGTATGAGGTACTGAAACTGTACCTATCAGATGCATCCTGCTTTCATAAATGTAGGCTGCATCTTTGTTTCACTTGTTTTCTGACATTATACTAATGTATAATGGTATAATGTTAATTTAACAATATTTTGGTTAAATATAATAATTTAATGCATGTATGCTTTCATGCATTCAACAAATGTACATTACTACCTGTGCCAAGATATGTTATATTTGGTAGAAATAAAGCAGTGAATAAAAAAAAGTCATGCTTTCAATGAGCTTATTTTTTATTAAGAAAATAAATACCTATTGATGTACTATATTTAATGGTGATAAGTACTATGATCAAAAGAAGGGGAGGTGAATAGAAAATGACAGTGGGTACTCTTATATAGTGTGTAAGTTTCCTATTGCGACTATAACAAGTTACCACAAAGGTGACTTAAAATAACAACCATTCCTTTTATGCCGGCTCTGTGCTAGGCATTAGAATTGCAAGAAAGAAATAGAATGTGCGCCTATGGAACTTGAAGTCTACTGAGGTCAGGATTTGGGTAAGCTTGGGGTGTAATCTTCAGGGTATTACTAAATGATAAACCAAATCTTCATCTATAGTATATAAAAGCTCATCTCTTACAAACTGAGGTTGTAAAATAGATCCTGTCTCTCTGTATACACATATATAGTTTTTTTTTTTTGTTCTTTTTTTGTTGTTTGTTTTTATATCCTATCTATATTTTAGATCAATGGCTTGAGGAAGCACAATGAATCCAAGTCTTACTTCATTCAAGGAAAGAAAAATGTCTTGTTGGAAATGACAAGAATGTTTCTTCCTGTCAATAAAAGCAGTTTGTAAAATACAGAATCAGAGTTTCATAATCTGGAAATAAGATCAATTAAAAAAAAAACAATAAAACTTTGGAGGTGAAGGGGCATTTGTATGTTTTTTGATGAGGAACTTTTTCTTCATCAATCTGTGTAGTGTAATGAGATCACCATCACTGGTGTGTATTAGAACTGAGAAGGCCTGAGTTCCAATATAGCTCTGCCCTTGGCCTGCTGTACATTTCACCATGTATAACATACCAAACAAACAAAGAAAGAATCAAACAAAAAACCAAAAGACAAAAAACAAAAACAAAACAAAAAACAGAGTTGTATAATTTCACCATTTATCATTTAGAGAAAAAGAAGAAAAAGTTGAATTGCTGCTAATTTAACTGCTATGAGGTTTCATGTGGGAGACCTGAACTGATATGATATTGATGAATAAGATTCCACACCAGGACCCAGAAAAAAACTAGTGTGATTCCAAAAAACAGGCAGCAAGATTTCTAGGAACAACTTTATCTATTGAACTCATAATAGAAAAATATAAATAGAGAAAAGTGTTACCATGGGTTGCGGTATGACTTTCTCTAGTGATGTTAGAATTACTGCGAGAATACAGATTCATTCTGTCTCTGAATTCAGGGCTTTTGATACCACTCAGTTCTTCCTGATTAAAAGACTGCTTTAGAATATTAATAAGCATGAGTATTCTCTTTGAAACACAAATACTGGAAATAACAGTTTTATAACCTAATGGTATGACAAATGCAATTTTCCAACTTTAAGATTAATGTCTTGAAATGTCAGGATGAAAATGAAGTGTTTTTTTTTTTTTAAACATGTGAAATTCCTTCACAATAATTTATTTTTCACTTATGACTAGAAAGGAATTTTGGAGAATATATAATCATGAGTGAGGAAAGACATAGTTACTGATAAGGATATTGGTGAGAAAAAAACATAAAGAAAAGTCCTATCATTGTAGTGAAAAAATGAATCCAGCCAATTATCTATTAAGAAAGTTAATGATTTCAAAATTGTGACCTCGCCATACTGTAGGTCCATAGTTGTTAACCAGAATTGAACTGCCTACTATATGCTTTTGTGGAGAATTGCCCACAGAATATGATTATGTTGACGCAATATTTATAGCTGAATTTATTATAAAATATTATAAATAAACATTTTATATCAATTTGTTCATAGTATTGCTTATGTTATTATAGAATATTGTATATGAATAAAGGTATAACTGATTTATTATTATGTGAAATATTAAGTTATACATATGAATTCATAAGCATAAGTGTACTTATACTTTAAAATAATGTATACTGCATAGTTTATATACATAAAATTATTTCCAATACAAAAGCAAGCTACCAAAGGACACAAAAAAAGTTAACAATATTCACAGAATAAAAATGGAAAAACCCATATCAACAACAACCTTGACATTCTAAAAGAACCAAAACTATTTAGCTTAGACAGTCTAATTTGAAAACAATATATTCTGATTTGAAGACTGTTATATTCAGGCACACTAGAGTTGTAGTGGGAAGGAGTAGCAGCTTGTCGTAGCAAAACCAGTCGAGCTCTGGGAAACAAGGACGTGTGTATATGCCCAGGTTTGTGGAGACAAACTCAAGGAAAATAGAAATTCATTCTTAAAACATTATTACTGGAACCACAAAATAAAATTAATGTAAAGGAGTTTCAAAAACTATTATATAAGATTGAGAAGAAAAGATCTTCCTTTTGGCATACCTATAATACATTACAATTCTTTATGCCCCGTTACTGTTTTCCTGAGAATATCTGAAATTTCCTGTAAATAAGCAAGTAGCTTACGTTTCTATATGAACCAAATATTGAATGCCATAAAAATACACACTCTCTCACACCCAAATATTAAGTACAGATGTTAAAGAAATATTGCTCATTTCTCAAAAAAGAACATTTGAAAGATCAATAAACTACAGGTTAAGACATTTTCTGACTGTTTGGAAAAGTGCTGAAATCATACAGCTGGTAACACATTCTTTAGTGTGGAATAACAGGAAATATCAAAAGCTTTAATAAACCTGCATTACTACTCTCTAAACATACTCACAACTAAGCCAAGTTCAGAGGAAGCAGAGCATCTAGAGAAGACCAGGTTTCATGGGTCTTAAGAACTCATTGCTAAGAGTAGAGATTTTTTTATGTTTGTTTCCTTTTCTTCTGAGGACAAAAACTGTAGCTCATTGAGTAGATGTGAATCTCAGATGTCCACAGGTTGGATAATTAGCATTTTTCTGGTCTCTTGAGACTGGAACTAATCAGAGCAGCAGGTCCTCTCAAGAGCTGTTCGGTAGATGCCTCTGCTTTCCCTATGAGATGGTGTTCCAGTCACATATATGCTACTTGGACTAGTGGTCAAAGGTTCTAATGGTGAAATAACTGAAGTTGCCTTCTTCCTTTAAAATAAGAATGTGCATATGTGTTCTCTCCACCTCACTGATTCATAATAAAACTGATATAAATTAATGCATGGCATTATACTCCAAAATTTTTAACAGTCATTCACATGAAAGTTTCATGAGAGATATTAAACACACACGCACAAAATTAATCGAACTTTATGCACTCCTCTGGACTTATTTATGTTAAAAATCCATATCTTTTGTCTCTATAATAATTCAATAGGCATCCTCGAGCTGTGGGCAGTGTGATCACTTTGCATGATTTCACAGAGGTTTATTAGCTCTTTACCTAATTTTGTAGTTAGCTCTCTTCAATCATACAACTAATATAGGCATTTATGTTTGGGAAAGGATAGGAGATGGTTTTGTTAAGTTCTGTTGTAATCTGTTAGCCTGTCTTAGGTATTTCAGCATAAAAATAGAGTAAGTTATAATAGATGCAGAGAAATAAAATAATGAAATCTTTTGTCAATCCAAACATTGTACAAAATTTAAAAAATTATGACAATATTAATATATAATTGTGAAGATCCTGATAGAACAACATTATATGCCTTGAGATACAGGAAGGAAGATATTACCAAGTTATAAGAGAACAAACTTACTTAGAACTGATACCAATGTATCACTATAAATTATGGCATGTCTTCATCATATGTAACAGCATTAGCAGATGAATAAAAGAAAACTGGATTCCAAATCAATAGTCACTCCCAGTCGCTGTCTTTATGCTATCAATGTGGCGAGTATTGTCTCATGTGTTTCAAGAAAATATTTTTGAATCTGAGAAAAAATATTCGTGAATGTATTCCTTTGGAGATAAATATTTATTATATCTTTAATTATGACCTACTGATGTCACTAGGCAATTGGCATGTTTCAACTCATGCCATAAAATTCATTTGCCCCGAACCTCTAATTTTCAATGTAAGAGCAATAAAGTTGCAGAGTTGTCACACAGACCTCCTTATGACGTAAATTAAATGCAGATATTTTACCTAGTGAACACCAGTTTTAGTTTTTAAGTTTGTGTATCACATCACTTTTATGACAAGAATATAATATAGCTTCTCAGTATTTTCTCTCTCTGCCATAGACAGAAGAGGAAAAATAAATCTACTTTTATGTAATTGTAATAAATATTCTAATTTATTAAATTTCTCTCAACAGATAGAACACCAGTTTTAGTTTTTAAATTTGTGTATTGCATTATTTTTATGACTAAATGTAATACAGCTTCTCAGCATTTCTCTCTCTGCCCATACACAAAGCTGAAAAATAAATCTACTTACATGGAATTGTAACAAATATCCCAATTTATTATAATTTCCTCTCAAATGTGGCCTACTTCATAAAACATATATATTCAGCTTTACTTCTCCATGTTTGTTTTTTGTCAAATTTATATGTTAATATTCTCTGATTATGCATATTATGAAAGAAGATCTCAAATCATAGAAATTAAGAAAATATGCAGAACGAAATAGCAAAATAACATCTGAAGTTTTGTTTCAAATATTATTCTGATTTAGCTTCAGGGAGTGTCTTCACTCAAATGGTTTCATTTGTCATATGGACAAAGAAAATAACATTAATCATATTTAGCGATTCTCTCCTGGCGATAATTTTGCCTTTGTGAGAATATTTGGCAAACTTTGTGTACATTTTGGTAATCATAAGTAGGTTGAATGGTACTAGTACCTAGTGAGTGGAAACTAGGGAGGTGCTAAACACTTTAAAATGTACAAAGTAGTCTTCTCCCACGCCCCGTGCCCCCAGTTCCAAGCAAAGAAGTATTGGCCCTAAATGTCAATACTGCTCCTTTTAGAAACTCTGAGAGAGATAAACTCATAGCAATTTTATGCTTACAAGTACATTGCACTTTACTTATTTTAAAACAACTTCTTTTGGAAATGAAAAAATAAGTCTTCTTCAAATTGGTTTCTATTAAGGAAGCCAACGTGCATATTCATGCAAATTATGTCTGAAGACAATGGAAGGATGATTAGAAGAAGTCAGCTCATTTTATGATAGTCTCTTCTATTTTTTTAAACAGAGTACACTAAAATTAAAAGAGCAATTCAAAATACCCCATCTGTTTCAGAAACTACTCAAAAAACAAGAATGAATGAATGACAATGTACTCTGGACTCTGACAAGTCTTCATAGTGAGGCAAATGTTTTATCATGACCAAGAGTCACTAAATTGAACACTGAGTTCCATTTTTTTTTCTCTGTGAACTTCTCACATCATTTAGAAAGCCTCACAGATATTTTTCAAGTGCCTAATCTCTTCTTGAGAGTCAAAACCTGATCATTGTCTCAAAATCAAATAGTGCTAAAATAATGAACAATTATATGCCTATATTGTAACAGGCATTGTGTGAAAGCTTTACTTACACAGTATTCTAGGAGATTTATACATAGATGATCATTTAATTCTCAAACATACATATACTAGTAGCTTTACATATATTTTCATTCATTTAAACCCCTATAAAATCCATTTCAATCACAGTGTCTATTATCTCTATCTACAGAGTTACATTCAGTATAAAATAATCCAGTCATTTATTTTCATATTAACAAAAAACTGCACTCTATATATTCACATGTATACAATTTACTCCTTCAATTTTGTTGACATTAATATAAAGAAAATAGAGACTGAAAGATCAAATGAAACTGCAGAAAAGGTCTACTAATGTGATCACTGAATTGATCCCAGAGGAAAAAAATGCTCATAATTTCAGTTGGCTTATATTGTCAGTTTATAGGATAAAAAGATCAGAGCAATTTTTCACCTTTCTTGAAGTTTGTGTCTTAAAAATTATATCAGTAATGGTGTGCAAATAATAATATATATAGTGTATAATCTTGATGATTATAAACTTGGTTAGTTTTCACATGTACGCACTGTGAATGGCAGAGTAGAGGATCCTTTATAATCATAAATCTAGCCCAAAGAGAAACAATGTGTTATAACTTCACTCCTTTAATATAAAAGACTGTTGCTATGTGATTTACATCCAATTTCTGAGAACTAGTGAAACCACCATTGCTATGATGAGTAATACCAAATTTCCCTGATGGTCTATGTTCTGTAAGTACAGAATCTAGACATATTTTCCCAAACACAGAAAACTAGATTTTCTCACTTATCCATCCATCCACCATCCATCCATCCATCCATCCACCCATCCATCTATCCATCCATCAGTCCATTCATCCATCAGTCCATACATCTATTTATTCATCCGTCAAACACACATGCAGTGAGGATGTGGCATAAACCAAATGCTTAGAAGCATTGAAAAATAAACCAAAATATATACTCCCTGACACCACAGAGCTTCCAATATGTGTGAGCTGACAAGTCAATATATACATTCAATACAACATATGAATCACTGTACAAAGATTGTTAAGAACACTGAAGGAAAAAATTATTATTATATATTTTAATTCAGGAATGTTTCATAGAGTAGAAGAATTTTGGAGAGAACATTTCTGTAAGAAAGGACAAGAGTGTTTTAAAATACTGAGGATGAAAAGCTGTCTTTATTTCCGGAAAATGGAGATACCTTTCAAATAGTTGACATATGTGGCGTTCATGGCATAGTACTGATAATGAGATTGGAAGGGCAGACTATGCCTTAAATATGTGTCAGTGATTCAAATTCTTATTCATTTGAAACGTTTCTTTCCAAGAATTTTCTCAGGGCATTTTTCACATCCTTGTTTCTTAAGCTATAGATTATTGGGTTAAACATGGGGAAAACAACAGTATAAAACACGGCAACTACCTTATCGGTGTTTGGGGAATACCTGGTGGTAGGACGTAAGTACATAAACAGGAGTGTTCCATAGAATAAGGTGACTGCTATGAGATGGGAAGCACAAGTAGAGAAAGCTTCGCTTCTGCCACCTGAGGACCTGATGCTCAAAACAGTGATAAGGATACAAAAGTATGAGATAAATATGACCATGAAAGTGCTGGTCTGGATGAAGCCACACAAGGCAAAAGCAGAAGCTCATTGGTATGGGTATCTGCACATGATAGAGCCAGAAGAGGTGGAATATCACAGAAAAAATGGTTGATGATATTGGAGCCACAAAATGGCAGGCTGAATGTGAGGCAGACATGGACCATCGAAGTCATACTTCCACTGAAGTATGCCACACAATGAAGCAGATACGGACTCTCCTAGACATCAGTGTAGGATAGAGCAATGGGTTACAGATGGCTGCATACCGGTCGTATGCCATAGCTGCCAGGATAAGGCACTCAGCATCAGCAAAACAGCAAAAGAAAAACATTTGTAGTGCACAACCATAGGGAGAGATGCTTTTTTGGATGTTAAACAATTCACCAGCATTTTAGGAGTGATTGATGTAGAATAGCAGATGTCTAAGAAAGACAAGTTGCTGAGCAAATAATACATGGTGTTTGCAGGTTTGAATCAATATTGACTAGGATTATTAAACCACATTTCCCACCACAGTTAGTATCTATGCTATGAGAAATACCAGGAATAATGTGACTCTGAGAGGTAGACAATCTGTGAATCCAACAAGGAGGAACTCAGTTGGCACGATATAATTGCTCTCCAATAACTCCTTGGTTTTCTTGTTTTTCTCATGCAACATAGATGGTGTCAGAATACGTCAGTTGACTTGAGTGCTCAATGAAACCAAAATATCTTTACTCTCCCTTCTAAGGAAGCAAGTAGAAAATAAAAAATCCAATTATGGCGTGTTCTGTTACATATTTGGTTTGTTTTTATTTTTGTCATTTTCTTTAAAAGAAGTAGTTAGAAATGATCATTGAACCAGAGGATGTTATCCAGAGGTGATGTACCAAATCGCAGTAGCTCTTTAAAGCTGTGCACATTAAGAGATGATATTAGTTCCTTTCCAGATGAAAGCAAGCATGTGACTCCGTTGAAAAGAACTGCTAGAATTATGAGAATCAGCAAAATTCTTAGATTCAAAGGTCTATTTTTCCATCCTAAAATCACCTTCCTCCCTGTAAAGGAAAGTAGAGCTGAAAAACATGCTAGAAGAATCTACTCACAGGTAAACTAGGTAAGTCCACAGAAGAATATCTATGTACTTGGGAGGTATTTGAACATAAAGGTTAAGAGCACAGTAGTTACAGAAGAGATGATGGTTCCAGACTTAGCTTTGCTACTTACTGATCGTGTAGTTGATTAAGTTATTTAACCACTTCTTGATGGTTAGAGGAATAAACAAGTAGATATTCATAAAAGTTATGTAACAGGTACATAATAAACACTAATATGTATGTTATTAGATGAAATTTATTAAACAAATAAATGGACTTTTGTGTTCCTTTTTGATTGAGTATTTAAGAGCTTGAAAGACCCATTTAGTTGTCTCAAAATTCTTCTTATCTTTAGCATCATGGATACATGATCTGTGCTATAAAAAACCATCATGGTCATGTGTGTGCACATTCTATTCAAATGCATTGTTTGGCAGTAATAAATCTTTTACACATGCTTTAAAATTTTTTCTTTCTTCTGTAGGTTCATGACTCTTTCTTATCTCTGAGTTACGACAATGTTGGTGTGAGGTCCCTGTTACATTAAGTGTTTTGAGGAACCACTGTGTCTCTGCAGTTATTAGTGGACTTCTAAACTGGGGCTGTATGGAAAATATGTATTATACACCCAGAAGGAGAAATAACCAAGAAAAATAAACAGAATGGTGCAAATAAAAATAAGTTATAGTGGGATGGAATATTTAGCAAATGTTCCAAGATTTGTAATGTTAAAAGCAGTCTGAGAAACACTTCGTGTTTCAGGTTATAAGTTTCTACAAAAGGCGCTTGGGGTTCATCAGTAGTGATCAGCAATCCTGAGGGTTGCTTTGTATTTGTAGATAAATTCGGAGACATTCGATGTAATGCGTCTTCCAGCCCACAAACACAGTATATCTCTCCATCTGCATAGTTTTTTTTTCATATCTGTTATCATTATTTTGTTGCATACAATATTTTTATTTGTATAGAGTTCTAACACATATTTCATTAGATTTACCCCTATGAATTTCCTGTTTGATGTTATTAGCGGTGATTTTTCCATTTAAAATTTTGAATTAAGGTGCTACTTTCTTCTTCTTTCCAAACTTTACTTTCGCTCACTTGTTTTCTTTTTTGCCTTGTTACACTGGTAGAGCCATCAGTGCCATGTGCAGTGTTTCCTGTAGAGTTTTGTACATGCCTTATATCAAGTTCAGGAAGTTCTATTCTGTTTTTAATTTGCTGACCTATTTTGCTTTAAGTAAATGCTGAATTATATCCAATAATTTCTCCTTCATCCTTTGTGATTATTATTTATTTTTCTTTTTGAATTATAATATACTGAATAGTGCTGATTTATTTTTGAATGTTAAATATTCATTACAGGTTATTTAGGGCAAATCCTACTTGCTAATGAGTTCTTATTTTTTCATCAAAGTGTGTGTATGTGTATATATAGGTGTGTGTGTGTCTGTGTGTATAAATGCTATAATTGCAAAAGCAAGAGAAAGCGAACAGTCTTTATATTAGTACCATCTGCTGAATAAGGGCTAGGTATTTACAGGTGTTATCCCAATCCTCACAAGAATCTGATGAGGTGGGCAACTATTATTTATAATTTAAAATTTAATAAGAATAAAAATAAATAAGGAGCTCAAAGACCCACAGTTATGACATAGGAATAATACATTCAAATCCAAGTTGCCTGAGTCATACCTTATTTCCCTTTAGCCACTCAGTTAATTGAGAAACAAAGAAACAGGGTGCCCGGATTCTTTTCAATAAATTAAGCTTGTACTTTAGAATTCATCACATAACTAAATGCTTTAAAGTATATTTAAATAGCTCGTAGAAATCATAGCCTTTACAGGAGATATTATTGGCCAGTGTCATCTAAGGATTTTATTGTTCTTCATATTTTTTAATGAAATATCTCCCAGTGAAGGAGACATAGGTTATCTTGTAACTGGCTACATTACAATCAAATATGTTATTGTTCTTCATCTTTCTCATTGAAAATAAACCATCAAATCATACCACTGGAATGAACGTAACTGCTTATCCCGAGTCCTCCTGTGGGTGGTGATTATCATGGGGTAATGTCCCACTTATCACAGGCTAAAAGATAAATACTCAGTCTTTATATGACCTATTTGTAAAAGCTTAAGAGAAATAGTGTCAACATCTTGTACAAAATTCTACAATTCAAAATTCCCGATGGTACGGGGTAAGTGACTGATTCCCTGAAGTATCAACAAATGGCTGGTGTGAGCATAATACAGATAATGTTACCTTAGATGTCATGTAGTTAAACTGACTAACTGCATGCTGGAGAAGTGGGTAAGGGATAGTGAGGACATAATCCTGACCTTCCTTTACCCTTGATAGTTTCCAAAAGTCACAGCCTGATTCATTAGGCACAAGGGGAAGGCTGACTGTACTATTTTGAATTTTTCGGAAATTTAATGGTTTAGTCTATTTGGGAGAGCAAAATTCAGTAAGCTAAACCTCCAACAGGAAGCCAAACCTCAGTTCTATGAGCACATACATGTAGTCACATACAGTATGATTAAGTTGTATTCGTTCTTTGTTTTGCTCAGAGACTGACATTGTTAACTAATGTATTTAACACAGGTCCACTGCAGGAATTGTAATTTATAACACAAATATTTCACAAGCAAATAGCATACAGGATAACATCTTTTAATAAGTCAACAGTGAAATAGCATACTATAAACGAAAGATAGATTGATTATACTACTGTCCTAAGAAAAGGGGAGATTATAGAAATAAAGTCCAACTTTAGTTGAGGTGTACTTTTCTACAGTTTGTTCCTGGAAAAGTCAGCTTAGCCAAAAATGAGCCAACATCCAGCTGCCAGCACTAATTGAAGTCCCTTGTAGCTAGAGCATGGTACTCGTGGAATGAAGGCGCTGGTGTTGGTAGACATCTCCATCGTGATACCGCTGAAGGGTTTTCACCGCTGCTGGCAGACTGTCTTGCCACGATAGGAGCTAATATCCCAAGGTGTTCAGAGAGCTATTTAGATCAGCAAATAATAGCCTTGTGCAGACCAAACACTCTCAGTCTCATAATTCCTTTGTATTTGAAGCATAAATATTCATTACGTCGTACTCATTCCTCTGCATGTTGATGTCGATAAACAGTAGCACAACAATTTTGATGACATCCTCCTGACATGGTCTCCCCCAAAAAAGAAATTCACCTTTAGATTAAACCAATTTCATTTTAGCATTAAACAAATACAACACATATTATAATAACACCTTTGTCAATGTCATTTCATTATAATGTTGATGAGATGCTGTAGGATCTTAACTCTTATTTATATTAGTCTAGGGTAAAACTCATTTCATTATACCTCTTTAACCAAAGTTTTAAGAACCTATTTATGATGGAAAGTGAAAATTTTCTATAGATCAAAACAACTTTATTTAAGCTATAAACAAGTTGGTCAGCATGACTTTACTTAAGCCTTTAACAAGTATACTTGATATCATAACAATCCAAAGGACAACATTTTATAACTGTCAATAGGGGAACTTATGATTTTGGTATCAGATGTAGAATTATCAGTAATCGTAAACCCAAACCTCAATTAGATTTAGGGTAGTAGAGCAAGATCTGGTAAAAAAAAAAAATCAATTCTTTTTTTCTTGAATTATGAGAATGATATCAGAGAAAATTATAACTACTGCTACTTTGAGATTTCTGGTCAAGATGGCATAGTAGGTAGACACTAGCTTCGTCTCCTCTCATAATCACCTCATATTACAACTAAACTGCAGAAGAATCATCATCAGGAGTTACCTGAGGTCTGGCTGAACAGAAGTCCTGCAACAGAGGGCTTATGGAAGAGGCCGCCTTAAGACTGTGATTTCTCTGGAATGAACATTCTCAGTCCACATCATTTAAGACCTTGCATGTAGTATCTGAGGATCTGGCCTGCGGGCACACCAGTTCCCCTCCCATTAGCCTGCGTTCATAGGAGGCAACAAGTTGGGCTGAATGCAAGCTGGGATGGCCTTCATTTTCAAGAATACTCAGGATCCGAGTTCTCTCCATAGGCAGACATCATTTCAGCAGGAAGGAGAAAATAAAGGGGCAGGAAAGCACAGAGGTGGAAAGAACTGCGTCTCAGGTTTAGAGAATCGCCACATGTCACCTTAGCTTATAATACATTGGCCGTGTTTCTGTCTAGGCTATCTACAAAAGAAGCTGCAAAGTGGTCTTTATTCTGAGTTGCTGTAAGATTGGCTAACATTTGAGAGTTCCATTCCTTTGAGGAAATAAGAGAGTAGATTTTGGGGAAAAACTGCTGGTCTCCGATGTGAGATATCATGATAGGTAGATGCTAGATCTTCAAGAACACGTTAGTAGTAACTTTTATTTACTAACACAGTGACTCAGCTTTGAAGGCTTGAAGAATAATGTCATGAGATTATGTTTATAATGAAACTAGATTATTTCATAGGCTGAAAAAAAAAAAATGACTGCTTCTTTGAAGGCTTCCATGAACCCGACCGCCCATCTCTTGAATGTTTATTTCTCCATTTAACTTGTGTTTGTTGAAAGACAATTTGTGGGTTTTCTCTTTATCTTAAAAGGAATTTTGAGGAATACTGATAGCAATATTTCACACTGTTCCCATATCTCTGTGTGTGTGTATATATGTGTGTGTGTGTGTGTGTGTGTGTGTATGTATATATATATATGTGTATATGTACATTCTAAATGCACATTTGCTAAATTTCTAAATTAACACCTAGGAGTAGAGACTAGGTAGAATTCTAACCGAAAATGTTCGATGACTTTATGAATACACTTCTGACAGGTGTATGAAAATGGTGCAGGCACTTGGGAGAAAACTGTTTGGCAGTGAGCTGAATATGTGTCTGACTTATGTCCCAGGACTTACACTTAGAAATGAGTGTGTATGTCCACAAAAGTACATAAACAAAAATGTTCTTGTATTCTTTTTTTAGACTTTATTTGCTGGAAAGATTCTTCTCTAATTTCATATACAAGTGGTTATTGTGAATATCCCCAACTAGCACCCAAAATCAATCATGGGTGTGGTAATGCTGGCTATGTTTTTATTAGCATTAACTATAATGTTGCTGCAGGTATTTAAATTCTATAAATATTTTGCTGAGTTTTTATCATTAGATTTTAAAATTTATAAAAATTTTAAAGCATCTTTATGTTTCCTCTGTTAGATCAATTTAACCTACACTCGTTTTCTAGAATAAGCCTCTCACATCAGAATTTTGGCTTCTCTGGAATAACATATACTAGCCTGTGATTACCTGATTGCGTAACATCCTTTTCAGCATTTAATATCAATCTTTTAGTGTTCCTACAAAATTAGTTGTTTTCTTTCTTTCTTTTTCTCTGAAAGAATTTTTGAATGATATTCCTTATTGCCTGTATATCAGGAGTCTTCTTTTAGAATATATATTATCATGATAAACTCAATATCTTAAACATATTTAGAATTATTTAGATATTCTAATTATTTATCCTTATTTTGGTAAGTCCTGTTTCTCAAGAAACTTTTTATTTTATATAATGCCTCATCTTATGAACTTTTAATTGTTATAAAACCTCTAATGATAGTCTCTTTTTCATTTATGGTATTAGTAATTGGTGTTTCCTTTCATTTTTCTTGATCAGTTTTGCTACAGTTGCATCATTTTTGTTATCCTTTTAAAAGAGTGATTGTTGATTTTCTCTCATTATGTAATTTTTATTTTATTTTTATGTTCTAAATTTTGTGTTTTTTTACTTTGTCCTTACTTTCTTCCATTTGCTTTACTTCAAAATATTGTAAACTTGGCACTGTGATCTTTTAAAATGTAGATTATTTATGAGTGTGTTGAATAATTTCCAACCATGTGAAGCTTGATTAGTTGGCTTTTGGTCATTCACTTAAACTGAAACTTCACCGTGATCAGAGAATACCCACTATATGATTTCAATGTTTGAAATTTGTTTTATGACACACATATAATCAAGTTTCAAATGCTCCCTGTGTATTTTAGAGAATTCGTAGTTTGTAGTTTCATAATGTTCAATGTATTTCTATCAGGTCAGTAAAATTGATCCTGCCATAATTTTATTTGTATTGGCTATTATCTGTCAATACTCTGAGAGCTATTTTAAAACCTTCAGCTATATCTGGAAATTCCTCTCACTTTCAACAGCTTCCTGAGAAGTATTTTGAAGGAAATTATTAGGTAAATACAAATTTAAGATTCTTTTCATTTTACCATAAAAATACACCTGTTAAATAATAATAATTTCCCCTTAAAGTTTGTTTTTTCAGATATGAATATAGTGACACCAGTTTCCTCAAAATATATGTTTGCACAGTGTAACTTTTTCTATCTTTTTACTTTTAATTGGTCTGTGTCCTTGTATTTCTTATAAAAAACATATACTTGGTTCCTTTTTAAAGTCCACTCTAGTGGCTCTCAATATACGCAATTTTGCACTCCCCCACTCAGGCATATTCGACAATGTCTAGATACACTTTTGATTGTCCTAGAGTTAAGATACACAGAACAGGATGACCTCTACAAGAGAAAATCATCTAGCCCAAAAGGGCACTAGCTAAGGGTTAAAAACCCTGGTTGAGTTTGCCAATCTTCATTTTTGTGTGTAAATACTAGCGTAGCTCCTTCTGCATGGAGCATCTCACTATCAGATGTATGTTTTCCCTTGCAAATTTCATTTCTTCCTTGTGTACTAGTAAATTAATCAAAACTTTACTATTCAATTCTGTCGTATTTATTGGAGTCTTTTATCTAGCTATTTCAAAATCTCTTTTTGATAAGCAATAGAAATTGGAATATATCTCTTCCTTATCAGAAAACTTTTTAAATCAATAATACACGTAACACTCGAAGAAACTTTCGACACTTTATCTTTTTCTGTCATTTATGTTATTTTCGTCCTATGTTTTCCTTCTCCATGGGTTCTAATTTCCTTAGCAACTCATTTTTGGTGTGGCTGTAATCAATAAATATTCTTTTTGAAAAATGTATTTTTAATTATAGTTGACATACAGTATTATATTTGTGTCAAGTGTACTTCATAGTGATTTGACATTTATGTACCTTATAAAGTGACACCACAATAAGTCTAGTAAGTGTCACTGTATGTAGCTATTGTTAAGGGTGGAAAATTTTCAAATGGACAACTTCTGCTTCCATTGTTTAATGTTAAACAGGGTGTAGTTTTAGGAGATACTCTGTGCAAAGATATGCTATGGCGAACTTTGCTAATGTTAAGGGTGTAGTTATCCTGTGTAAAGATATGATAATGGCCAGCCTCTGCTTCTGTAAACCTGCTTGCTTGCTGGAGGGGGGTTTGGGACTTTTTAAGCCATCTCCTCCAGAGCCTGGGGACTGATGTCTTCTAATCCTGCCTGGTAGAGAGTCAGTGTCAGGCTGGCTAATGAAGGCTCACAGTTCATCTCCATTGGCTCCTTGGGTCTTAGATTCGATCCACCACAACAGTTATTGTGATATTATTGTGATATTATTTATCCCTGAGATAAAGTCAGCTCACCTCTCCATGTCTACATCTCTCTGAGTTCTAAACCACCCTGGTTCTGGTTTCCTTAATAACCACTCAGGTTTATCAACATATAAAGTGTACATCTTGCTTCTTTTACTTGTTACTTTTGAAAAATGCTATATTAGTCAAAAGCTACTCCCTCCACCAAGAAGTAAGATTGTGCTCTTATATTATAAATACATTTACCTATGTCTTTTAACTTTATATTTTGAAACATTTTAAACTAACAGAAGAGATTCAAATAATATAAATTTGTAGGAATAGTTAACTATCACTTATGTGTCAATTTGCATAAAAGTACCTCAATAATAGTTCTTTATGTGGCCATATCTGTGATATGATTTTCAAGAAATTTTCAATGTACAGGTCAATGTTATTTTAACAAAGGTATAGATGATATTTAGTCAAGTTGAGTCTCTCATCCAGCATATAGACTTTTTGCAGCATCTTTCACATCCTTATTCCTGAGACTGTAAATCAGTGGGTTTAGCATGGGGATCACCAAAGTGTAAAACACAGCAGAGACCTTCTCTGTTCCAAGGAATACTGAGAGCTTGGCTGGATGTAACTAAAGTTCCAGACCCATATAATAATGTCACAGCGGTCAAGTGGGAGACACAAGTGGAGAAGGCTTTGTGTCTCCCCTCAGCTGAACGAATTCTCTGGATGGCAATGTGATGTGGATGTAAGAGACCATGATGATAATGAAAGTGAAACATGCAATGACCCCAGAAAATATCAAAATCAGCATCTCATTATTATGAACATCAGAGCAAGAGAGCCTCAGAAGAGGGGGAAAGTCACAGAAATAATGATTCACATGTTAGGACCACAGAAGTCTAGTTTCAGCAAACCTATTGTGTGTAGAGAGTTGATGAGGCCACCCAAGTAAGATGCGAGGACCATCTGGATACAAACTTTGGTCATAATGACTGCATACAACAAGGGATTGGCTATTGCCACATAGCGATCAATGGCCATCATAGACAGGAGAATGCCATCTGTGGTTCCATATACTGCAAAAAAGAAACTCTGCAAAACACAGCCAGAAAACGTGCTGGACTTGTGTTTTGATAGGAAATTGGCCAGCATCTTAGGAGCTAAGACAGTAGAGAGGCAGATATCACAAAAAGAGAGGTTGCTAAGAAAGAAGTACATTGGAGTATGAAGTGGAGCATTTAACCAGATCAGAGCGATCAGTCCCCAATTACCTACCATAGTGATAAAGTAAATAAAGGTAAAAAGCAGAAAGAGAGGGATCTGCAAATCTGGATTTTCCGTTAAACCTACCAGAATGAATTCCTTCACACCTGTATGATTCCAACCTGCCATGCGTTCAGGTTTTTTCAGCTCTTTAGCTGCAGAACAGATGACACCACTCAGATGAAATAGTATGGTTTCCTCCATGATCTGGTATCCATAACAGCAAAGACCATTGAGCTTTACCTGTCGTTAGATGAAGAAAAGAAATTAACTTCAGCAGTGGACCTTATGTGTACTAGAAAATCCCTGTAGTGATTCAATTCATGGGAACTAGAGATTATTTTATTCCCTGCTTCTCAGTTCCACATCCTAAAAATTGGAGTAAGGAAACTCTCTTAGCGTGCAAAACTATTAATTGATAGAACTGAATTCAAATCCAGATATGCCCCATACCATGCCCATGACTCATTCTTGACTTATATAACTCTTTTCCTTACACGTGATACAATCTGTGGCCTCTGTGACAGAAATTATTTCGTATCATGTGGCTAACCGTCTCTCCTTTTTCATAGGCAGTTAACTCATGATGTTTGCTTTTATAATACACAATTCCCTTCCTTTCTAAATCTCAAACATCAAAACTGCCTCAGATTCCCCAATTCGGCAACAGTTCCTGTGCCCTTGGAAGCGTTGAAACTGGAGAAAGAATTGGAACAATTTTTCATTTACTATTTAACATTTAGGCCAACCAAAAAATAGCAGAGCAATTTACTTGAAAAGTTTCCCTTTTTGCATCTTTGTATATCTTTACATTCACATCTTTGATTTTTATCAACATTAAAACAAGAATCCTTAAACACCATGTAGAGAGACAAGGTCTGAGTATGAGGTACCAAACTATATCTATCAGATGCATCCAGCTTTCATAAATGTAGGCTGCATCTTTGTTTCACTTGTTTCTGACATTATACTAATGTATAATGTTATAATGTTAATTTAACAATATTTTGGTTAAATATAATATTTAATGCATGTATGCTTTCATGCATTCAATAAATGTACATTACTACTCTGTGCCAAGATATGTTATATTTGGTAGAAATAAAGCAGGAATAAAAAAAAGTCATGCTTTCAATGAGCTTATTTTTTATTAAGAAAACAAATACCTATTGATGTACTATATTTAATGGTGATAAGTTCTATGATCAAAAGAAGGGGAGGTGAATAGAAAATGACAGTGGGTACTCTACTACATAGTGTATAAGTTTCCTATTGCGACTATAACAAGTTGCCACAAAGTGACTTAAAATAACAACCATTCCTTTTATGCCGGGCTCTGTGCTAGGCATTAGACATTGCAAGAAAGAAATAGAATTGTGCTTCCATGGAACTTAGAGTTCTGAGTTCAGGATTTGGGTAAGCTGGGGTGTAATCTTCAGGGTATTATAAATGAACCAAATCTTCATCTATAAGTATATAAGCTCACCTATTACAAACTGAGGTTGTAAAATAGATCCTTTCTCTCTCTCTCTCTCTCTATATATATTATGTTTTACTTTTTTTGTTCTTTTTTTTTCTTGTTGTTTTTAGATCTTATCTATATTTTAGATCAATGGCTTTAGGAAGCACAATGAATCCAGTCTAACTTCATCCAAGGAAAGAAAAATGACTTGTTGGAAATGACAAGAATGTTTCTTCCTGTCAATAAAAGCAGTTTATAAAATACAGATTCAGAGTTTCATAACCTGGAAATAAGATTAATTAAAAAAAGAAGAATTAAAAAAACCCTTGGAGGTGAAGGGACATTTGTATGTTTTTGATGAGGAACTCTTTCTTCATCAAGTGTGTGTAGTGTAATGAGAACACCATCACTGGTGTGCATTTGAACTGAGAAGGCTTGAGTTCCAATATAGCTCTGCCCTTGGTCCTGCTGTACATTTCACATGTATAGCAAATCATAAAAACAAACAAACAAACAAAAAACACAGTTTGTATAATATTCCCATTTCTCATTAGAGAAAAAAGAAGAAACTGAGGTGCTTCCAGTTTAACTGCTATGAGGTTTCATGTGGGAGACGTGAACTGATGTGATATTGATGAACAAGATTCAACACCAGGACCTAGAAAAAACTAATGTGATTCCAAAAAACTGGCAGTAAGATTTCTAGTAACAACTTTATCTATTGAACTCAGAAAAATACAGATAGAGAAAAGCGTTACCAAGGATCGAGGTATGCCTTTCTCCCATGATATTAGAACACCAAGAATAAAGGTTCATTCTGTTACTAAATCAGGGCTTTTGATAACACTCAGTGTCGTCTTCCTGATAAAGAGGCTGCTTTAGAATATTAAAATGCGAATATTTTCTTAGATAAACAAATACAGGAAATTTTAATTTTATAACTTAATGGTATGCTCAAATGGAATTTTCCAACTTTAAGATTAATGTCTTGAAATGTCAGGATGAAAATGAAGTGTTTTTTTAAAACGTGAAATTCCTTCATTGTAATTTATTTTTGATTTATGACTCCAAAGAAATTTTGGAAAATATATCATCATTAGTGAGGAAAGACATAGTTAGGATAAGGATATTGGTAAAAAAAAAACATAAAGAAAAATCATTCATGGTAGTGAAAAAATGAACCCAGCCAAATGTCTATCAAAAAGCTAATGATTTTCAAAATTGTGACCTCGCCATACTGTAGGTCTAGTTGTTAACCAGAACTGCACTGTCTACCTATGTGTTTTTGTGGAGATTTGCCCACAGAATATGATTATTGACACAATATTTATAACTGAATTTATTATAAATATTATAATAAATATTATATATATTATATTCATCATTCATGTTCTAGTATTACTTATGTTATTATAGAATATTATATATGTATAAACATATAACTGTATATTGTTATGTGAAATATTAAGTTATACATACAAATTCACAAGCATATAAGTGTACTTATACATTAAAATAATGTTTGTAAATAAAATAATTTACAATGCAAAAGCAAAATATCCAATAACACATGCAAAAAACTTAACAATAATCACAGATTAAAAATGTAAAAACCCACTACTAAAAGACAGAAAACTATTTAGCTTAGACAGTCTAATTTGAAAACAATATATTCTGATTTGAAACTGTTATAATCAGGCACACTAGTGTTGTAGTGGGAAGAGTAGCAGCTTGTCGTAGCCAAACCAGTCGAGCTCTGGGAAACAAGGACGTGTGTATATGCCCAGGTTTGTGGAGACAAACTCAAGAAAAATAGAAATTCATTCTTAAAATATTATTACTGGAACCACAAAATAAAATTAATGTAAAGGAGTTTCAAAAACTATTATATAAGATTGAGAAGAAAGTACCTTCCTTTAGTATACCTAAAATACGTTACAGTTCTTTATGCCCGTTTCTATTTTCCTGAGAATATCTGAAATTTCCTGTAAATAAGCAAGTAGCTTACGTTTCTGTATGAACCAAATATTAAAGGCCATAAAAATACACACTCTCTCACACCCAAATATTAAGTACAGATGTTAGGTAATATTGCTCATTTCACAAAACAAGAACATTTGAAAGATAAATAAACCGCAGGTTAAGATATTTTCTGACTGTTTGGGAAAGCGCTGAAAAAATGCACCTGGTAACACATTCTTTTAGTGTGGAATAACAGGAATATCAAAAGCTTTAATAAACCTGCATTCCCACTCCCTAAACATACTCACAACTAAGCCAAGTTCAGAGGAAGCAGAGCATCTAGAGAAGACCAGGGTTTCATGGGTCTTAAGAACTCATCGCTAAGAGTAGAGATTTTTTTAATGCTTGTTTCCTTTTCTTCTGGGGACAAAACTGTAGCTCATTGAGTAGATGTGAATCTCAGATGTCCACAGGTTGGATAATTAGCACCTTTTCTGGTCTCTTGAGACTGGAACTAATCAGAGCAGCAGGTTCTCTCAAGAGCTGTTCAGTAGATGCCTCTGCTTTCCCTATGAGGTGGTTTCCAGTCACATATATGCTACTTGGACTAGTGGTCAAAGGTTCTAATGGTGAAATAAGTGAAGTTGCCTTCTTCCTTTAAAATAGGAACATACATATGTGTTCTATCTACCTCACTGATTCATAATAAAACTGATATAAATTAATGCATGACATTATACTCCAAAATTTTTAAGTCATTCACATGAAAGTTTTATGAGAGATTATTACACACATGCACAGAATTAATGGAACTGTATGCACTCCTTTGGATTATTTATGTTAAAATCCATGTTTTTTCCTATAATAATTTGATAGACATCCTCGAGCTGTGGGCAGTGTGATAATTGGCATGATTTCACAGAGGTTTATTAGCTCTTTACGTAATTTTGTAGTTAGCTCTCTTCAATTATACAAATAATATAGGCATTATTTATGTGTTGGAAAAGGGTAGGAGATGGTTTTGTTAAGTTCTGTTGCTATTTAGATATTTTAGCATAAAAGTAGAGTAAGTTATAATAGATGCAAAGAAATAAAATAATGAAATCTTGTATCAGTCCAAACATTGTACAAAATTTAAAGAATTATGACAATACTATTATATAGTTGTGAAGATCCTGATAGAACAACATTACATGCCTTGAGATAAGAATGGAAAATATTACCATGTTATATGAGAAATAACTTAGTTAGAACTAATACCAACGTATCGTTATATAATTATGGCATGTCTTCATCATATGTAGCAGCGTTAGCATCTGAATAAGAGAAAGTGGGATTCCCAATCATTACTCACTCCCAATCTCTATCAATATGCTATCAATGTGACGGGTATTGTCTCATGTGTTTCAAGAAAATATTTTTTTAATCTGAGGAAAAATATTTATGGATGTATTCTTTCGAGATAAATATTTATTATATTTTTAATTATAACCTACAAATGATTTTGTCTGATGTCACGAGAAAGATTTGTATTTTTCAACTCACCTCAAAAAATTCATTTGCCCCAAACCTCCAATTCTCAATGTAAGAACAATAAAGTTGCAGAGTTGTCACACAGACTTTCTTTTGACTTTAATTAAATGCAGATATTTTTACAGATGAAATAGCAATGATAGTTTTTAAGTTTGTGTATTGCATTATTTTTATGACTAGAATGTAATATAGCTTCTCAGCATTTTCTCTCTCTGCCTGTAGATAGAAGCAGAAAAATAAATCTACTTACATGTAATTGTAATAAATATCCTAATTTATTATAATTTTCTCTCAACAGTGGCCTACTTCATAAAACATATATATTCAGCTTTATTTCTACGTGTTCATTTTTGTTAAATTTATATGTTAATTTTCTCTGGTTACGGGTATTATCAAAGTAGATCTCAAAACATAGAAATTAAGAAAATAATGCAGAACAAATTAATAAAATGATATCTGAAGTCTTGTTTCCAATTATTTTGATTTTGCTTCAGGCAGTGTCCTCACTCAAATGGTTTCATTTGTTATATGGACAAAGAAATAATATTGATCATATTTAGTGATTCTCTCCTAGTGATAATTTTGCCTCTGTGAGAAAATTTGGCAAACTTTGTATACATTTGGTAATCATATTAGGTTGAATGTTACCAATATCTAGTGAGTGGGTACAAAGGAGGCTGCTAAACACCCTAAAATGTACAGGGTATTCCTCTCCCATGCCCTGTGCTCCCATTCCCAAATGAAGAAGTAATGGCCCAAAATGTCAATACTGCTAATTTTAGACACTCCGGGATAGATAAATTCATAACAATTTTATGCTTGCAAACACATTGTAGTTTACTTATTTTAAAACAACATCTTTTGGAAAATGAAAATATGTCTTAGATTAAATGGGTCCCTATTAAGGAAGCCGATGTGCTTCTTCATGCAAACTTGTATCCATAAAGACAATGGAAAGACGATTAGAAGAATTCAGGTCATTTCATGATAGTCTCTTCCATTTTTTTAAAAAGAGTACACTAAAATTAAAAGAGCAATTCAAAATATCCCATCTGTTTCAGAAACTACTCATAAAACAAGAACGAATGAATGGCATTGTACTCTGTATCCTGACAAAGTCTTCATAATGAGGCAAATGTTTTATCATGATGAAAAGTCACTAAGCTGAATACTGGATTCCAGTGTTTTTACTCTGTGGAAACTTCTCCCATTTAGAATGCCTCACAGATACTTTTGAAATGCTTAATCTATTCTTGGGAGTCAAACCTGATTGTTGTCTCAAAACCAAATAGTGGTAAAACAATGAACAATTATATGCCATTACATTGTAACAGGCATTTTGTAAAAGCTTTACATACACAGTATTCTAGGATATTTATACACATGTGATCATTTAATTCTCAAATCATACATATAGCAGTAGCTTTACATATATTCATTCATTTACACCTGCAAACAAACCATTTCATTGGACAGTGTCTAATTGTCTCCATCTATAGGGTTACATTCAGTATAAAAAAAATGCAGTCATTTATTTTCATAATAACTAAAAAATGCACATATATATTCATATGTGTATATAATTTACTCTTTCAATTTTGTCGACATAAAACATAAAGAAAATGGAAACTGAAAGATCAAAAGAAACTGCAGAAAATGTCTGCTAATTTGATCATTGAAATTGGCCCCAGAGAAAGAAGTGCTCATACTTTCAATTGGTTTACATTGTTAATTTATAGAATAAAAATATCAGAGCAATTTTTCATCTTTTCTTGAAGATAGAGTTTTGAAGATTATTTCAGTAAAATGTGTCCAAATATTAATGCATATAGTTTATAATCTTGATGATCTTTATAAACTTGGTTGGTTTTTGTATGTACCCACTATAAACGGAAGAGTATAGGAAGGATCCCTTATAAGAATAAATGTAGCCCACAGAGAAACCATGTGTTATAACTTCACTCTTTTAATATAAAAGTCTTTTGCTATGTGGTTGATATCTAATTTTCTGAGAACTAGTGAAACCACCATTGCCATTATGAGTCATATCAAATTTCCTTGCTGGTATATGTTCTGTAAGTATAGAACCTACACATATTATCCCAAGCAGAAAACTAGATTTTCTCACTTATGTATACATTTACCTATCTATCCAGCCATCCATCTATCCATCCATTAGTCCATCCATTCATCAGGTTATCCATCTATTTATTCATCCATTAAACATATATATAATAGGGATGTGCTATATGCCAAATGCTTAGAAGTATTGAAAAACAACTTCTTGACAGTTAGAGGGATAAACAAGTAAATATTTGTAAAACATTTATGTAACTGGTACATAATAAACACTAATATGTGTGTTTATTAGATGAAATTTATTAAAACAAATAAATTGACTTTTGTGTTCCTTTTTGAGTGTGTAATCAAGAGCTTGAAAGACCCATTTAGTTGTCTCAAAATTCTTCTTATCTTTAGCATCATGGATACATGATCTGTGCTATAAAGAAAAGTCATCATGATCATGTATGTGCATGTTATATTCAAATGCATTATTTAGCAGTAATAAATCTTCTACATATGCCTTAAACTTAGTTCTTTTTTCTGTAGGTTCATGTATCTTTCTTATCTCTGAGTTATGACAATGTCTGGTGTGAGGTCCCAGTTACATTAAGTGTTTTGAGGAAACACTGCTTCTCTGCAGTTGTTAGTAGACTTCTAAACTGGGTCTGTATGGAAAAACATGTATTATACACCCAGAAGGAGAAATAACCAAGAAAAATAAACAGAATGGGTGCAAATAAAAATAAGTTATGGTGAGATGGAATATTTAGCAAATGTTCCAAGATTTGTAATGTTAAAAGTAGTCTGAGAAACACTTCGTGTTTCAGGTTATAAGTTTCTACAAAAAGGCTCCTAGTGGTTGATCAGTACTGCTTTGTATTTATAGATAAAATTGGAGACAATTGATGTAATGAGTCTTCCAGGCCATAAACAAAGTATATCTCTCCATTTGCATAGTTTTTTCATATCTGTTATCATTATTTTGTTGCATACAATATTTTATTTGTATAGAGTTCTTACACTTGCTAATGATTTCTTATTTTTTCATCAAAGTGTGTGTGTGTGTGTGTGTGTGTATACACATACATATATACTATAATTGCAAAAGCAAGAGAAAGTTAACAATCTTTAAATAAATATCATCTGCTGAATAAGGGGCTAGGTATTTACAGGTGTTATCCCAATCCTCACAAGAATCTGATGAGGTGGGCAACTATTATTCATAATTTAAAATTTAATAAGAATAAAAATAAATAAGGAGCTCAAAGACTCAAAGTTTTGAAATGACAAAACTAACATTCAAATCCAAGTTGCGTGAGTCATACGACTTATTTCATTTTAGCCACTCAGTTAATTGAGAAACACAAAGAAACAAGTTGCCTGGGATTCTTTTCAATAACATTAAGCTTATACTTTAAAATTTCTTCATATAACTAAATGCTTTTACGTATATTTAAATAGCTCATAGAAATCATAGCCTTTATAGGATATATTATTGGCCAGTGTAATTTATGGATTTTTGTTGTTGTTACTTTTTAATGAAAGATCTCCCAGTGAAGGAGATATATGTTATGTTGTAATTGGCCACATTATAGTCAATTATGTTATTGTTTTTATCTTTCTCATTTAAAATAAACCATCAAACCATACCAGTGGAATGAACGTAATTGCTTATCCAAAGTCTTCCTGCGGGTGGCAATTATCATGGGATAGTGTCCCACTTGTCACAGGCTAGAAGATAAATACTTATTCTTTATTTGGCCTATTTGTAAAATCTCAAGAGAAATAGTTTCAGCATCTTGTGCAAAATAAACTCTACAATTCAAAATTCTAGATAGTACTGAGGTAAGTGAATGACCCTGAAAGCATTAACAAAATGGCTGGTGCGAGTATAATAAAGATAATGTTACCTTAGATGTCATGTATTTTAACTGACTCTCCATGGGCTGGAGAAATAAGTAGGGGATAGTGAGGACATAATCCTGACCTTATTTTACCCATGAGAGTTTCCAAAAATCACTGTCTAATTCATTAGGCTCCTTACTGCCACAAGGGGAAGGCCAACTGTTCCTATTTTGGAATTTTGGGAAATGTAATGGTCTACTTAATTTGGGTGGGTGAAATTCAGTAAAGTAGAACACCATCAGGAAGACAAACCTCAGTTTCTATGAGCACATACTCATAGTCACATACAGTATGGTTCTTTGAGTTCATTCCTTGTTTTGTCTACAGATAAATTATGCTCAGAGACTGACATTGTTAAATAATTTATTTAACACAGGTCCACTGCAGGAATTGTAATTTATAACACAAGCAAATAGCATACAGGATAACATCTTTTAATAAATCAATAGCGAAATAACATATTCTAAACTAAAGCTAGATGGAATACACTATTGTTCCAAGAAAAGGGGAGATAAAAGAAATAAAGTTGAACTTTAGTTGAGGTGTACCTTTCTACAATTTGTTCTTGGAAAAGTCAGCTTAGCCAAACATGAGCTGACATCCAGCTCCCTGCACTAATTGAAGTCCCTTGTAGATAGAGCATGGTACTAGTAGAATGAAGGCACTGGTGTTGGCAGACATCTCCATCATGATGCCGCTGAAGGGTTTTCACCACTGCCGGCAAAGACTGTCTTGTCACGATAGGAGATAATATCCCAAGGTGTTTAGAGAGCTATTTAGATCAGCAAAGAGTAGACTTGCGCAGACCAAACAGCCTGAGTAAGTCTTCATAATTTTCTGGTATTTAAAGTAAGTATTCATTATATAGTAGTCACTCCTCCACACGTTCATGTTGATAACTATTCAGTAGCACAACAGTTTTAATGACATCCTCCTGACAAGGCCTCCCCAAAATAAACAAATCCACCCTTATTTTAAAACAACTTCATTTTAGTCATATTCAATTACAGCAGATCTTCTAATAACATCGTTTTGTTCAGTGTCATTTTGTTGTAATGTTGATAGATGCTGTAGGAACTTAACTCTTATTTATATCAATTAGCCTAGTGTAAAACTGGTTTCATTTTACCTTGTTTCACCATAATTTCGAGAACCTATCTATGATGTTAAGTGAGGACTTATGATAGATAGATAAAACAACTTTTTAAGCCATAAACAAGCAGGTAGGTCAAAATGACTTTACTTAAGTCATTAACAAGTATACTTGAAGTCATAACAAACCAATGCACAAAGTTTCTATAACTGCCAACTTGGGGAATTTATGATTTTGAAATCACATGTTGAATTATCAATAATAATAATGGCATAAATAGTAATAATAATAATAATGGATACATTTTGTGCATTCGTAATATAATAAGCCCTGTAAACAATGCTATAAATTATCCAGTTTAATTCTGGTTTTGACCTTATAGTATATTATTATGTTAATTAAAGAAAACAAAAAAATTTGGGCATAGAAAATATCAGTGATTTGTAGAACATTAGATGTCACATCTGAGGTTAAACTCAATTCTGCCTAATTCTAAGTCTTGCATGTTTAACTCTATAGCCCCATCCCTTTAAAAAAGGAGAGAGAGCAAGCTCTACATGCATGCTTCAAACAGAGTAGCAAAGGTAAACCTATTCCCAGACACCTTTTGAAAACAAGAGCTTCGTTAGGCTGATTTTTCATGAAAATCAGCAGGTTCATCTGGTTTGAGGAAATTATTCTGATCTCAGCTCAAAATAGAGACACATGAATCTTTTAAGAGAAGTGAAATTGTTCTGGAATACTTAGAGTCTCATGAAACAATTGATGACAGAAACTCTCTAAACAGTTGAAGTTTTCCTGACGATCAAGGAAAACAATCAGACTTTGATCTCATAAGCTAGCTGTTTATGGATATAAGATATATACTCATTAAAATCGTTAGTGGATATATCACTTGGATGATCTTGTGAATGTGACTTAGTCACCCCATTTGAAAATTAAGGATGTGGATTAGAAAATTGCTGAGGTTCTTTCTAACACTAACATTCTATTTTTTAGTTAATATAACATATTTAGAGCAGTAAAACTAATTCAGCATTACTGGTTAAGAGGGAGAACTGGTTTCTGTCTATATATACCTGGGTAACTTGATTATATCTCAATTCTTCAGTGTTATCATCTGTAAAGATAGAAATAGTAATATCATTCTCACAGGATAATATGAGGATTAAACAAAATGATGCACATCAAACGCTTAGAAAACACTCTTGCCCACTCACTATAATTTTAGTTATTATTGACTGCTTTCATCATTATCATCATCATTGCCATTAATGTAGGTAACTAGGTATTACATCAGAATATAAAAGGGCTCCAATTTTAGAAGCCCCAAATAGTTCATAGAAAACTGTTTAAAAAAGTCATAATTTGCCTTTTTTGTTATGATGGTGATGGTTATATTTCACTTATGCATGTTGAGAGTATGTGTAGTTTTTAATTTTTATGTGTCTGTTCATTTGTTGTTTCTGGTGAGAAAATAAAAGACGTTTCGAAAAAAAAAATCTTACCAGATATTGACAACTTCTATCAATAATCTCTAAACGAATATAAAAGTTTATGAAACAATTATGAAGCTGTTGAATATGCACAGTCTCACTTGCCTTAAATGACAATTCCACATAATAAATAAGTAGGCATGATTTCATAACGGAGGACATGGTCACATAAAGATGACATGGTTTATAGCAGTAGAACCAGATTTAGATTCTAGGTCTCCAGACACTTACTTACTTTTTCTTTGTGTTTCTTGCTGTGGCCTTTTCTGTACCAGTGATACCAAATAAAGCTTGAAATGTAGGCAAATATGAAGCTCTGGAGGTCTCAGTGCAGAGTGCTATTACCCTTGTAATCAAAAGGCCAATGCTAATGGTACGTACTATCCTGCTAGATATAATCTCTGAGAATTGAAACATAGGTCTTCTCAATATGGTATGCTTTTGATATTTACTGATTCTTTAATGTTAATTCTTCAGCTAGAGTTTGACAAAAATGACTTAGAAGAATCTTTTTTATGGTTATTGAATTCTTTATCCATTACGTCTGTGCAAACTTTATCTAAACGTCCACATAGAATGCATATACAGCAAATTAATTAGTTATAGATTCTTTAACCAGTACATAATGTTATATCCCTTATTTCAGAAAAAAAGAAAGAAAAGGAAGAAAAGCAATGTGAGACTATTTAAAAGGTTGATGTTATATAAAGATTAGAAATAGCATTTGTATAACATAGACACATACACTTTATTTCTCTTATTTCAAGTGTAAATTCTTTCATCTTTCATTTCCCAGTCAGATCCAATAGTGAAGATATGCTAAATTCTAACCATATCAACCAATTCACACATAATAGTAGTTTGTATTTTCTCACCAGAAAATGTGCATTTTTATCATTTGTTTGTGTACAGAGCAAATAGAGTCATTTTACTCCATATATTCACAAACAGATTCCCACAACAGAAAGATTTATATCTGTCACTATTCTCAGTGGAATGCTCACCATAAAATTATAAAGTGCATTTCTTCGTAACTCAACTTTTTCATGCAGCCTTTTCCAAGTACAGCATGTACCTTTCCTTAATAAGAGTGCTGCTATAACTCTTCTTTATTCTGCATGAACTTTGCTTTAAAATTATATTCCTATTTAATTGAGCTATCAAGATCAAGAAACGTTATCACCAGGCATTTATTTCAAGAACTTTCATTTGTCATATTTGATACCTTTCATTATACCAATTGATTGGCTAATTAATAACGACCGTATGGAGTGATTGCATAGATGATATAATTTTAGGAACTTTGCCTAGTTCTTATAACCTGAAGTGACTTATTATCTGTGAGAATAGTTGTTCTCATTAAAAAATTCTCATTTTAATATCTGAGATGATACAGATAGGAATCCAAATTGAACAGAATAAGTTATTATGAAATACGATTATCAAATATTTAGCTAAAAGATTAAAGAATGAAGTATAGACCTAAAGATTAGTTCTCCTTTTAAGATATGAGGAACTGTAAAAAATAATATTGATGAAGCAACTAACCCAGAAGAATTGCCTTGAATACTTACTCCTAGAAACTTGGAATGTTTACACTGGGAAAAATAACCTTTTATCTGGGCCAAAGCAATATTGTATTTCAAATAACTGTTTTCAGAGCTAACAGGACAGCAGAAAATTAAACATTCCTTAAAATTAGCACCACCACACAAGGGTAAAAATAACTTAGCTTATTTGCATCTATAGAAAATACTTTCTTCTATTTATGTAATTATTTCCCTTCTCTTTCTTATGAATACCCTTTGCCTTTACCTCATAACTGGAACACTGTTTGAGTTTCTGCCTGAATCACTGTTTCCCAAACAGCTATTCTTTGACCTCGAATGCAATCGTGTCTCACTTTGCCTCTTTATTTTTAAAGTCAATAGAAATATACCATGACTAAGGAAAACATGACTAAGGAAAGAGAAGTCTCACGTTTGCATATTATTATTTTAATTCTTCCATTCTTAATAAGAAAATAGCTTCTAGAAAATGACACATTTTAGGGGGAAAATGATAGATTTATTCTTCTTTGATTCAGCATACATTTGTTTTCTGCAGTGAGTCATAGAAGCATATATAGAGATAAACCAGTATTTTGCTTATTCAAAAAAGTTTGGTACAAATAAGTTTTAGATATACCTGATGGATTATTAATATAAACATGCTGTCCTTATCTAGGCTTTAATCATGTTCAAAGTATATATGTATCAGTTTTGTTTCAATATCCCCTATCACAATGAAAGTATCAAATGCAAAATGTCAGCTTTGAGTGCCAAGTTTGAGCTTAAAAACTGGTTTACTTGGTGAGTATCTGTTGAATCTGAATTCTCAAAATTCTATGGTGTTCTAAATTAAATGAAAAAAATTAATACAAAATCATATTGACACAAAATAATTCCTACTTTATAGTCTAGATCTAATTATAGCTGCCTTTTTTTCTGTTCAGTAGTTTATGTACACATATGTTTGCATTTACATTTAAGAAACTTCTGTTTTAATAAGAAGCATTTTTTCTCAAAATAGAAACTCATACCTCTTGGTTAAAATAAGACCAGTGGGCTTTCCGACAGGCTCTGTAAGGTCTAACACTACTCCAGAGACCCCTGTCAGTTTCTTTACTGATGGTCTGCTACTGTCCTACGTGGTTTGACAATCCTGGCTTGATTAGATGACCAAGAGGAATGACAAGCCCACCCCAACTCCCCTGGCTCTCTCAGCTCTCCAGAATTTAGAGTCCTCCTAACATTGTTCCCATTTCACGGAAGCCTGCAGTCTTGCATGGAAGGGGAAGAAGGGTGCTGGGAAGTCCTGCTGCTGAGTGTGTCCCAGGCCTCCAATGCTGGCCTGTGATAGAAGAAAGGGCACATGCAGAGAGGCTCCGTGGCTCCACGTGATTCCTGAAGGTCGCTCTGCTTGTGTGCTTGCAAGTGCAGGACTGATGATAACATTTTATGGAAAGAAGATATTTGTTCGATTAAGGATTTGACATATTCAACGAAATATTTTTCTAATTGAGTTAACATGGTAAGATCTCAAAGAATTTAAGATACTTATTTATTTCCCTTTAGTTTGACTAGATTTAATAATCTTAATTTTCCACATTTTTAATAATATATTTAAATTCTTTTCTTGCTTTACATTGTTATTTTTGAAATTTTAAAAATTTAAAATTATTCTTCATCAAGTACATTAAACTCTTTTTACACTTTTTTTATACTGAAAAAGAGACACATGTCCAATTTATAAATGTACCGCTAATGTAATCTCTGAAAATCATACACATTTAATTTTTTTCTTTTTGATTTGTCAAAGACCAAAAACCTGTATTTGTCATTATTTGTATATAATTAAAATCATGGATTATCACTTTGTTTTGTCAAATACTGAAAACCGTATTCATTAAATATTATTGATTTTCTCCTTTTTTTAATTAAAAATTATTGGGCTGACATCGATTAATAAAATCAAATACATGAAGTGTAAAACTAAAAAGTGTGTTGTATATATATCGTATTGTGTGTTCACCACTGCACATTAAATTTCCTTCTGTCACCAAATATTTGACCCCTTTTTCCCCAATTTCTTCCTCAGTCCCCCCTTCCCTCTGGTAACCACTAATCTACTCTCCGTGCAAAGATACATCATGATGTATCTTTGTTTGCAGTTTTTAGCCCACATATGAGTGAAACCATATGGTTTTCAACTTTTTCTGTCTGACTTATCTTACTTAGCATGATTATCTCAAGGTCCATCCATCCATGTTGTCACAGATGGCAGTATATCATCTTATGTTATGGCTGAGTGATATCCCACTGTATACATGTAGCACAACCTCTTTATCCTTTTTGGATTTCAGGATTATTTCATTTATTATCATTCAGTGCCCATTGATAGTCATTAAATGTTACTATTTTCAATTTCACAATCTTGAATTTGTCCATCTCTGTATCTACCATTAAGCCCTTTTAGGTATTTTTAAAGAAATGAATGTAAAAAAGGTCTTTCTATTTATAAAAACCTGTTTTTTCTTTCAAGTGTCAAAGATGATTTAGCTGATTCTGAAATTTCTCTACTAGATGCTGAATATTCTTTAAGACATTTAGTAATAATAAGCAACGGTGATAAGCAGGAATTTTCCTTGCTGTATAGTTTTACATTTACTGAATATAAGGTTATGCCTTGTAATTTAGATATCACATTTTCTTTATAATAAATTCAAGCTATATATAAAAATATAACAAGTAAATTAGAGAAATTATTTGAAATCCTGCCTCTGTGAGGAAGTTGCTATTTTCTTCTAATACAGAGAATAGTTTGATGATTGCCAGAGGCAGGTGGTGGGGATGGGCAAAATGAATGAAAGTGGGCAATCTCTTATCTCACTAGTTCATAGTGAAAGGAAACGGGATGTTCAAATTAGATTGTTACAATGGAGATAATTTGTGCTCTTATTACAAAGAATCCCTTCATGTAACCCTATAAAACTAAGTTCCCTTAACATAATGTGAGATTACTATGATGACTTAATGATCATTATTTAGAAACAGACAAAAATTAGATTATTTTCTTTTGTAGCTACATGCCAAACATATAATAAAGTCTTTTTCTGTAATTTCAAGTCTTTGTGTCATCGTAATAACGTGCTTATTAGTTTTCTCAGTGCCATCATGATGTCTTTATTCCTCAGAGTGTATATAATGGGATTCAGTGTGGGAGTAAAAATGATGTAGAAAAGAGAAATCACTTTTCCAGTCCCTTCAGATTGATTTGCTTTTGGTTGCAGGTAAGTGATAGTAGCCGTTCCATAGAATAAGACCACAACGATCAGATGAGAAGAACAGGTGGAGAAGGCTTTCGCCCTCCCGTTGGCTGATGATATTTTGAGAATGTTGGCAATAATTTTTCCATAGGAGACAATGATCAATAGAAATGGAACCATGATAAATACCACTGCAACTAGATAGACTGCGATCTCATTCAGAAATGTGTCACCACAAGCACACTTGAGAACTGGGGGGATGTCACAGAAGAAATGATTAATTTTGTTAGAGCCACAAAAGGACAGAGAGAAAATCTGACATGTTTGTCCAATTGCAGGTGGAACTCCAGTGACCCAGGAAACAATGACCAGCTGGACACAGACCTTGTGGTTCATGACCAGTGGATAGTGCAGTGGGTTACAAATAGCCACATAGCGGTCATAGGCCATCGCTGTCAGGAGGAGACACTCTGAGCCTCCAAAGGAAAGGACAAAGCACATTTGTGCAGCACAAGCAACCAAAGAAATGTTTCCTTTCTGGGTCAAAAGATCCACGAGCATTCTTGGAAGAGTGACTGTTACATAACAGATTTCTAAAAAGGAAAAATTGTTAAGAAAGAAATACATGGGTGTCTGGAGGACAGGGTCAATTCTTGTTATCAAAATGATGATGCCATTACACAGCAGGATAGTCAGGTAGATGATCAAAAATATCCCAAAAAGAATCCATTGGCTATTGGGAATATCAGAAAACCCCAAAAAAACAAATTCCATTATTGAAGTCATATTTGATTTTTCTATTTTTAATTGGTTCTTCATCTGCAAATATTGTAATTTCAAGATGGTTATTCATTTATGTTCTTGAACCACATTTTCCTCTTCTGTTAACTGCTTTGGATGCATGAATGTATTTCTATAATTTCTAAAGTCATGTCCACCATCACTGTGCTCTGTTTCTAGAAAATGAATTTTGAAACCTCAGAAAGGAAGTGATGTGCATTTGAAATCAATCCAAGAATATAAACTCACATAGGATTTTTTGTACAATGATATGAGAGGAAATGAGAAATGTGCATTCTTATTTAGAGCTTATCATTTAAAATTTCTTATTATTTCACCCCTTAAAGACTGGAATTATGGTAGAGGCTTCTGCTATTGTGTTTGTGTGGGTTCACACATTTTTTCTGAATTGATTGATTTACTCCACCTTCTTCAGATTTAAAGCGTTTTGCTTAAAGTTTTTGTTTAATTTTTATTTAAAATGAGTTTTAAATTCTTTCATTTAGAGTCTAATGAGAATTAATTTTTTTAGACCAATCCTTTGTTACTGAGGGAAGAAGTATATGCAATTTTATCATGCTACCTTATGCACTTCTCCCTTCATTTATGTTAAATATGGAAACCATCAATTTCAGCATACTGTTCAATAATTTTCCCTATTGACACCTCAATAATGTGTATGATAAACATCAATTAACTTTAACTCAATCAATAAATACGACCCATTCATCCCAATATTTTTTTACATTTCCGTCTCTTTCTAGGTAAGATCTTCGTATCAAAGAGTTCTATTGAACTAACAATGATTCCCTTTCTCTAGCTTCCCCTTGTATCTTTGCCTAATAAAACTTTGTAATTCCACTTATTATTTATTCTGGGAATACAAATGACTGGAGCCTATGAATGAAACTTAAACACACACACATACGCACACATGCTATGTTGTTTCACTTCATATTAATTCTATTCAATATCAGTCAGTCAGTCTTGCTTGACTATTTCCACTACTCTTTATTAATATTTGAACTCTAACTTTCTAAAACTAATATACAAGATTTATATTTTCTATCTCATCACTCTACTACACATGTTTTCACATGTTAGCCCCAACACCTGATATTTTTTCACTGATACTTTGGTAAATAAACACAGAGAAATAGGCTCTTATATTTCTCTGTTTTATTAGTGCTGGTTCTCAGAATTACCTTAAATGAATAATGCTGATTTTAAATCTTTACTAACTTTATTTGACCTACATCTGATTTTTAGTACTTTATAATTAAGAAAGTAAGGAACTACATGAGTTATCATAAGAAGTAAACTCGTTTTCAAAGAAAGATATTAGAATTTTGTCTTTCTGTTTTATTTTTGTATCTTGATCCTGCAGTTAAGAACTCTCTTTAAATAAAATAGTCTAATAAAACAATTGCAGCTTACTTTTATAGATTTGCATGAAGATGTCTATGTGAGTAGAGGTGGTTATTAACCGGCAAACTTTTTAGGATCTTCTGTCATGTTGAGGAGCCACTGTAACTCTGTGACATTCTTTCTGGCGTCTAACATTGGCTGCTCTTAAATAGGAAGCAGCCACACTCACCTGGGGGAATCTTCTCTCATGTGGCAATTAAATTTTCAAACACTGTTTTGTATATATATATATATATATTTTTTTTTTTTTTGCAATCAGCTGATGGCTTGCCTATCTCTTCACCCATTCTTGGCATGAAGCTCTCCTCAATGGGGATTGCCCTTGGTGAAGAAATACCTCTTAACTGTCAAGTACTATTTTCAGAATAAAGTTAAAAATTGTTCTTCAAATTGTATTTCAACTCTTAATAATTAGTGTGTATTTGCCTTTCTTACTTTATTCCTATAATTGATCCAAATCTAGATCATCCACACTGTTACAAAAATGTGTCACATGTTGTACCACATGAACACGGCATGCCTGGTCTCTTCAACATGTTGGGTGATGAGAGACCTTTTCAGAAGTGGAACTCTATCGATAGATCAACTTTTATGGAAATGATAGCATGTTGTGTGTGCTGATGAAAAAACTGGATGCATTTATTCATTTTATGACATCTACTCAGCCATCAGGGAAGGTTTCTAGCTGATTCAAAATGTAAGCGACCGCAAAAACAAATTTTTGTAATCAAGAATATTAGGACAGAAAATGAACAAACTTTATGCTAAAGTATTTATCCCATTTCAGCTACTTCAAAGCATGTATGGAGGTAACGTTATCGTACATGATATTCTACTAGTAATTATGTCTGTTTCTTTCTGTTTCAATGTTCTTTGAGTATTTGACATGGGTTTCTCTTTTGTATTTTAAGCCTCCTTCTCTTTACTATAACATAGCTCTTTTGCATTGGCCCTCTGTGCTCTTTTTTATGACAGACAGGGCATTTTTGTGGGGTTTCCAGCCTGCTTATCTACAAATGAGAACTGCTAGCGTGATCTGCCTCCAGGAAGTATGTCCCTTCTTTCTAGACTGGGACAAATAAGATAAAAAGGAATCAGGTTTCTCTTGTTATATAACTACATGAGGTGCTGTACTATATTCTTCAAGATGCACAGAAAACTTTGGACCCTCCAGATTGGTCAGGATGTCCGCCAAACATCTGTTTAGCTTTTAGACTAAACTGATATGTCCCCAAGGTGACCCATAATTCTCACATGCAAAGTTAAATCTTTTTAATGTAATATTCTCATATCCTCCCAATGTAATTTCTATTTTGAACCTTATAATATAGTGTTTTATTTTGCATTTCATAATTTGACACTCTTTTCTTTCAGAAACTCCTTAATTCCATGGTATTTGCCTGGTTTACTTTCTGGTGAACACCCAGGTCTAAGAATAGAGTCGTCTACCTCGAACACTTGGCCCGTTTTGAAGATCAATAATTTACATCCATTCATTTAATCTGTCATAATCACTAATCATGCATGTTGTTTTCTCTTACGTTGTTAGCAGGGAGTAAAGTGTCTGAAAAAGAGTGTGAATCAGAACACAACATACTTAGTGTGAACAAGAGTGAAAGAAGGGAGACCAGATAGGAAGTTATTGCAACGACCTGTGTGGGAGACGAAGGTGGTGGGATTAGGATTGCAGTCGTGTATATATAGTAAGAAGTGGTCGGAGGATTTACATAGACTTTATGCTCAAACATTACCTTCTGCTTTGATTCTCATTTTTATTGTACGTAAAATCAACCACATTAGAAAATATGACATATTTGTGGGGGGGGGGCGTTGGGTTCACATCAAAGATATTATGTTCATCTGAACAGATCTATAGTGAATATTACTTCACATGAGTCTCATATGAAGATACAAGCCTTATCTTCAGGGATGAAAATGTATTATGCATATATTTTTAAACAGAAAAATCAAAAATAAGAAATAAGTAAAGTTTATTTTGCAATTTTTGTTAACACTGAAAAAAACCAATTGTGATGGCCCATTTAAAAATAAACACTTGTTCCTTGACACTCTGCTTCTGACTTCTGTTGGCATCTTCTGCGAGCTCACGCTAACTGTTGGTATTAGGCACCACTATTGGAAGATAAGCATGTCTTTATAATGGACTGTAGATATATCTTTATCATTTGCTCTTTAAATGTGTCGTATTTTTCCCACCATCTCTTACCGAATTCAGCACTTTAGGTTATTCTGACACACAGTCTTCTTATGTAACACATGATCTGGGCAGGATGATTTTATGATTTGTGAAAATAAAACCTCGGCCTTTACTTAACATTTTTTTGCTGCTATTTTGTTTTCTAGCTAAATAAAACTTCTATTTGCATATTCTCTCCAAGTCTGTACTTTTTTTCCATTTTTCTGTTTCTTTTTCCATTGTGTTAATAAATCTGACACACTCTCAACACAAACTTACTAATAAATTATATTTTATTGATTTAATTTTTTTTGCAACACATGGTAAATATGATTGTATGATTTGGGATGTTGAGGTTTGGAGCCCAAGCAGAAAATCAGAGTTTTTGACAGACGTCCTCACCAGATTGGTCTCCCATTGGCAAAATTTCAAAATTTCTTGGCCGATATTCACCACCTCTTTCTATAGTAACAAATCTGGAAACAATAAGTTTTTTAAATGGCTGAAATATCCTGAGGTCTCTTCTGAGACTCAGGAGTGATGCATGGATGTATTCAATAATTTGATGTTTAAACAGAAAATTATAAGAGAATCTTAGAAACAATACATTCTAATTTCTCAGCCAAAGCAGTAAATTATATGTAAAAGTCTCCACATTTCTGCTTTCTGATGAAACATACTATTTAACACTCATTTCATTTATTTTCAATAAATCTATTGTTTTAACATTGTTTCTATAAAGCTCTATATTTTCTTTTTTAACAGTTAAATATTAATTTATTTAAGTCAGTAAGTTTTGAAATATTTTGCATAATTTTTTTCTCCAAAAGTGGATAACAATTGTCAGTAAATTGAACAGAAATACTATTCTGATCAGTTTAAAGTTATATGTTTTCAATAAAACTCTTTGATGTCCCTCTTCCACAGGTTGTATTTTCTCTCATCAATTCAACCACTTTGTATTTGAAGTTTTCCCTCTACACCCCTGCCACTTGGGCATTATCTCCTTGTCATAATATTGTTTAACTCTGTCCATTGAAATGTGCTAAATATGAATTAGCACATTATCTTTGATTTTATTTGACCAGTGTTGAGTTAAATGGAATTACTACTTCATTTTGTCTTTGCACTAGCCTTTATCTAATTATTGCTTACGGTATGTATGTCTTCCCATTTTTAATAGACCCATGAAAATTACATTGCCTAAGTTACTTTACACTTAACAGACTAAATCCAAAATTACTTTTATATATTAATATCAATATGTACACATTTTTTTGGCTAAGTGCAAGACTCCATCTATTAATGAGTTTTTGGTTGCTTTGGTTTCTGTGATTCTTAAATTTTGATTCACTCCTTCCTTCTTGTTGGCTTATTTTTCTAATGTTGTGACATTTACAAATTATGTGAGATCTCTATTTGGCTACGTCTAGTCATTCATGAATACATCAACGAAAACATTACTGAAAGGCATACATTTCACACTTTGTTAATTTTAAACAAGTAAATTACACACACCAAAAAAACATTGAATAAGGCAAAATTTTGGTTGATATGTATATATCTGGAGAATGTAGTAACATTAAATATTTATGTAAAATAAAGTACCAGGAATATTAGAGAAACAGAAAACAATAGTGATTGTATAGCAAAGAAGCAAAAAAAAAATACATTTATATGTGATGGTTTAATAAATATCGTCAGTAAAGAAGAGAATGATAAAATCACACTCAGAATAAATTTTAGAAGTCTCTTAAGCATTTGCAGTTTAAATTTCTCTTGAGTTAAATACAATAAAAATATTTGGAACATATTTCACACACATACATTGAACAATAAGCCAAAAATATAATAATTAAAATATTTTTACAAATAATATTGGGTTCAATAAATAATCAAAATTTACATGAGAAGTTTATATTCAATAAATTAAAAAGGAACAAAATGTTTAGTGATAATAGCTCTCAAATTTGAAAATATTTGTAAATCTCGTACATGAGATTAATTATTTTTTGAGGTTTTTAAAAAATTATAGTGACATCGGTTAATGAAATCTAGTGTTTCAAGTGTACAATTCATCTATAAGTCATATATATTTTGCATTGTATGTTCACCTCCCATAGATTACTTTTTGTCATCACATATTTGAACCCTTTTACTCCATCTACCAGCCACCTCCTCTCTACCCTCTGGTAACCGCTGTCCATGTACATGACACTCTGTGCGGCTGTCATGTTTGTTTATTGCTTTTAGGTTTATATCTCACATATAAGTGATATCATGTGTTTTCAATATTTTCTGTGTGGCTTATTTCAATTAGCACGATCATCTCAAGGCCCATACATGAGACTAATTAAATGTAGAAATGCTGAACTCCAGAGCAAAGAACATGGCTCAAAGTATGAAGTGTCTAAACCCCAAATCTCAGAATAACAGGATTCATCTCTTAAACGTTGTTTCTATTTCTGTTTTACTACAAATTAAAGCATTTAATGAAAGGAGTATAATATTAGTATTTATGAGTGAAACATCTTGGTTCCTTATATGATTTCATTATATTCCCAGGACAGGGACAGCGGAAAGCATGTAGCCAACAGCTGCCAATGGGTGCATAAGAAGCAGGCAGTCTACGCAGGAAAAGAGTGAGCACCTCTGAGAACAGCCTAGCAGTTCTACCGCAGGCCTCTGGGGCCAGGTAACACTGCGGGCCTGTGGGTTGAGAGCGTGGCCCACGGGTGCTCAGACACCACTGATCCCTTCACAAACATCCGTCTGGCCAAAGTTACCTACATGGGCCATTGAGGACATTATTGAATGGTCAAGCTTGATGACCTGTTTCTAACAAACCATAAGTTTGCTATGCCACATCCCAGATGACTTGTACATCATAGGTTCTGTCATGTGTGACTTCAGTGACAAGGATAAGGAAAGGGACATGGGGAATATCTCTCCCAAAACTGTAAATATGGCTGTGTCCTTAGCAAGGCCTGGCTCCCATTCAGTTCCTTCCAGGTTCTACTAAGCCATTTTCCTGTTTACCTTCATATTAATAATGCTTAGCTTTAATAATAACATTAGTCTCATTGATTTTTATTGAAAATTGTCAGATGATGTTTATACTCAGGAAATCTATGAGCCTATTTTAAAGAACAAGTGTCAGATTCATCTGTTGAACTCTTCTGGCCCTGAACTCTGTAGCAGCTAAATATGTGTGCACATAGATTGTGTGTCGTCAGTCTGGGAGAGACAAAGTGAGAGAATTAGAAAATTTTGAGGAGAAAAGAAGGGTGTAGGAGAAATGTTTTAATTGTTGCATTCTAATCAGGCAACAGTTTTCCTGATAGCACACTTTTGCACAAACCTGCTCTTATTCTTTAAGGAATATATATGTGTATGTGGGCCATAAGAGAAATAAAAGCTGGGAATTTACAGTAGCCATTAAATCTACAGCTTTTTAAATTTAAAATTATCCTCTCAGAATATCAGTTAATACCTAAAAAGTTTTATCTATTTTAATTTAATACATTTTGACATAAGTGCTATATAGCAATCACAAATCATAAATGTTGGAAAGGAATGCATGTGGAAGTAAAAAATAGATATTGCAAGTAATTTCGATGGCTAGTTTCATGTGACATTGTGAATTTTGTCTCAAAACAGTCAATATCTTCCTTTTCTAATGCAAGATTTTATTACAAATAAGCCTCTTTTTTTTTTTTTTAGGAAATACTAAAGATGTAGAATGATGTATGAAATTCTCATGGTTTCACATAAGTTTGGTAATTTACTTGAGTATTACAGAATATGATTATTTAGCAAATGTTCTAATAAAAAACTGTTGGTTTGAAACCATCTTTTGAAAGTTCGTTAAAAACTCTATCTAGTTCAGAAATGTAAAGAATCACAGAAGAGAAGAATCCTTTTCTTGGTTACTATATCCCAAAAAGCCACCTTTACTTCCTTATTCCTGAGGCTGTAGATCAGAGGATTTAACATGGGGATCACCACTGTGTAGAACACAGAAGCCACTTTGTCCTGACTTAGGGAGTAGCTGGAACTGGGTCTCAGATAAGTATAGATGGCAGTGGAATAGAACAGAGTTATAGCTGTCAGGTGAGAGGCACACGTCGAGAACGCTTTGCGCTTCCCCTCCCCTGAACGCATGCGAAAGATGGAGAAGAGAATAGGAATAGGAGGTAAGGATGACCAGCAGAGTCCCGATCATATTCACCCACAAAAATGGAATGGTGCTTTCATTTCCATGTGTCAGAACATGAGAGCTTAAAAAGTGGAGGGCTGTCACAGAAGAAGTGGTGGATGACATTGGAGCCACAGAATGGCAAGCTGCTTACAAAACTTGTGTTAACCATGGAGTTCAACAGCCCTGCTGTAAAAGCCCCTGCTGCCATTTAAGGCAGACGGTCCTGGACATGAGCACGGGTAAAGCAGAGGGTTGCATATGGCCACGTAACGATCGTAGGCCATTAACCCGAACAGGATGCACTCGGTGTGGCCAAGGCAATGAAGAAGTACAACTGCACAAAGCAGCCAAAAAAGGAGATTGTTTTCTTCCCTGACAGTAAATCCACCAGCATCTTTGGGGTAATGGTGGAGGAATAACAAAAGTCCGCAAATGATAGATTGGCTAGAAAAAAGTACATGGGTGTGTGAAGTCGGGAGTCAGCCCTGATTAACAATATCATGCCAACATTCCCCCAAACCGTAAGTGTGTATACCATGAAAAACAGCAAGAATAGGGTGATCTGTAGCTCCAGCGTGTCTGTCAATCCCAACAGGATGAACTCCGTCACCAAAGTATAATTTGTTTTAGTCATTTGTTACAAACAGTGTCTCCTTAAACTTGCATTAGGTGTGGATATTTCTCCCTCCAATATTTAAAGAAAATTTTAAAAATGTTGAAGAGGATATTCACACATGGCAAAAAAACCAACCTAGGATAATATAGCATAGTAAAAAGAGTGACTAAAGAAAGAGGAAAATTAGTGGACAAGTGGACAAGCATGTAAATTTACTAAGCAATTGTCTCCTCAATCTTGTAGTGTTCCTCTCAAAGCACTAGCAAGTCCACACACTCCACTTCAGTTTCTGCAAGTGTGACGTGTGTCGTTCTAGTTTTTTTTCTACTCTCCCACATCCCAAATACAAAGGATACAAATCACCTGCTGAGGTCTCTTCCATTCTGTGAACAGTTGTGTAGGTTTAACTCAAATCCATTTTTTTTCTCTCTCAAGACCACTCTGTTTAATCTTTAACTCCAAAATTCTCATATAATCCAAGCAGTGAAAATAGTGACCATTTCAAATGATCGATATTTCAACATCTATTATACCCTAAGAATGATTTCATATTCTTTTAAAAGGAAACAAATAATTGTTCTCATTACAAAGCACATTATCAAATTAATGTCATGTAGCATCAGACGCTGTACCTGTCCACTGCAGTGAATAACAGCACCAAATCCTCAGATGCTTCCAATCCAGTCTTACTCATGTAGACTGTGATTTTCTTTTTATTATGAGTACTCAGTTGGATATTAAAAATGAAAAAAAAGGAGAATTTTCTTTTTTAAGTAAAATGAAATACAGTGAAATTTGCAGGACTTATTTGAAAGATTAAGTAAGACATCTTCTGATTAAGGACATGTGGCTATACATTATTTTGTTTTCTGTAAAGAGAAATGAGTAATCGTGGAGAGAGATTACAGGGTTTAATTGTGGATTCAATCCTCTAAAGGAAACCCCCATTCCCAAGAGAAAAAAATATGTAGTCACATGGAAATGCATAGAATCATGCATTGCATCATGAAGTCTATCCTGATCTCTGTGTTACTTTAAAGTCTTTTGCCAAAGTAAAAAGAAAAAAGTAATTGCTTACTACCTTGTTTCTCTTTTTGTATTTTCACCTATTTCAAATGGACTCCTAGCCCAAACTTTTTATTATTTTATTATTCTTCTCCCGTTTGCTAATGAGTGTGTGTCTGTGTGTATGTGTTTGCATGTATGTGTGTTCTGGTAAGTTCAAACTTCAACTCAATTCTGTTCTTTAAAACGTTATTTTACATTTAGTTTCAAGTATACAGTAAATTGGGTAGACATTTATATAGTTTCTGTCTCTATCCTCTGCTTCTAAACCTAGCTGTTACATTACGCTACTGTATTTTTTTATGCAGTGCTCCTCATCCTCATGACCATCAATCAAGTACTATCTACTTCTTTAACCCTTCAACCCGTTCTCCTAGTGCCTCAAATCTCTCCCCTCCGGCCATCACCAGATTGTCCTCTATATTCATGAGTCTGTTTTAGATTAGTTTGTTCTTTTTGTTTCTTAAATTCTGCATGTAAGTAAAATCATATGGTATTTATCTTTCTCTGTCTGACTTATTTCACTCAGCATAAGAACATCTAGGTATATCCACATTGTTATAAATGGTTATGATTTCATCTTTTAATGGCTGAGTAATATTCCATTTTATATATGAACCATAAAAACATATGGACACTTCACTAATTTGTGTATTATCCTTGTGCAGGAGCTATGCTAATCTTCTCTCTATTGTTCCAATTTTAGCATATGTGCTGCGAAGCGAGCACCAACTCTGTTCTTCAGTGAAATTAATGAGAAAGAACTAAAGACATTGTACAGTGTTTAAAGAAATATTCCAGCAAATGGAACAATAAATAAGAAAATATAACTCTTTTATTATGTCAGATTTGTGTTGGCTTATTGCAAATATTGTCTGATTGTGATTCTACAAGGACATGAAAGTACAGACGTTCTAGACCTAAATACAGAATGAAAACAAAGTGAAATAAAACACACTGAGCGTCCATATGTATGGAGAATCTGTCTGCATAGGGAATGCCTCGTACATCAAGTTCTGTATTACACTTTTCCATTTAAATTCTCAACTTATTATCTACACCAGTCTTTGAGGAAGCATTCTATTACACATTTTGCAGACGAAGTGAGCAAAACTTCAAGCTGTTAAAAAAACTTTGCAAAGTACAAATTCTTAAGAGGTAGAATAGACTTGAGCACAGTCTTTAAAAAAAAGAATTAGTACCCAGCTACCTTGCTTTCTTGTCTAGTTTCATTTTATCTTACTTAGAAGATTATATATGTGTACATGTGTGTGTGTATGTGTGTTTCCTCTAGCAAATTCAATTTTTCAATGATCGGAGCAGGCAAAGTATATCTGTATCAAATGAAAAATCTGCAACATCATGAAAGACACTACTTAAAAACTAGACCTGTACAGGTCCCACCATTGTGCCAATAAAAAGTACTCCCAAATGACATCTATCAAATACATAATATATATTTATTATATATAAAATTTAATTAACAATTTAAGAAATGGAAATCTTTAATAATAATTTGTAATTGAGCAGCCAGAAATGTGAGTTAAGAGAGACAGGAAAAGAATCAGCGCAGAGAGTTATCATGGGAGAAGGAGGGGAGAACGTTATGAATAAAGAAAAGATTATTAAACTCTAAAGAAAATAAGGATCAACAAGGAGATTGAATTTATTGAACAAAATAGTATAATTGAAAATCTTGAAAGGAGTTTAATTCACGAAGAGCAGAAAAAAATCAATAATAACATTGCAATTTAAAATATAGTTAAAACTGGTAAAATAATAAGTTGGAAACCTCCAATCTTTTAGAGTCAGGTTTATTGTATAATATGTTTCTTACAGTAATCGATCACTGTTTTTAGGTGAAACACTGGTGAGTTTTGCCAAACAAACACATACAGTCTTGTAACCATCACAATCAAAACGGAATATTTCCTCCAGCCTAGTGAATTCCGTTATGTCCCTTTGTAGACAATTACAAACCCTCCCTCAGCCTCTGATAACCCCTGGGAAACCACTGGTGTGAATAATGCCATGCTTTTGCCCTTTCCAGAATGTAATCAAAATGGAATCACACAGTTGTTGGAGAAGGACATCTAGAGAGTGGACACGACCACCAGTTGATCCTTGAGCGCGACCTAGGCAATCAAGGGCTCTTTATCCCCGCTCCCCGTCTTTGAAGTGTATGTTCTGCCTACTATTCACATTCACCTGCTAGCAGCTATTTCAATTATGCACCTGAGAGAGCAATGTGTTATCGAGACTGTCCAAATGGCATCCGTGGACATCTACTGTTTTTATACCCACACAAGAGAAGCCTCTTAAGTAAGTTTCCTTGCTCATTAAATGTCAATTGACGATAAGACCCAACACACGTTATTATTACGGGACGCTGAGTCAGCTCAAACTCCTGGTGACCCTAAGAATGAGTGACATCTACAATGTCCTGTCCTCAACATTTGTCTTGAGCACCTGTAGACTCACACCAATGGCTTCTTTTATGGAGTCAGTCTATCTCTTCCATGGTCTTCCTCTTTCCCTGCTACCTTCTATTTTTTGCCAGCATTATCATCTTTTCCAAAGAATTCTGCTTTCTCAGATGTGCCCGAAGTAGGACAACTTCAGTTCTGTCGTTTTGGCCTCAACTAACGTTTCAGGCTGAATTTGCTCCAGAAACCATTTGTTCATCTTTCTGGCAGTGCAGGGCATCTCTAGAGCTCTCCTCCAACACCACATTTCAAATGAATCATTTTTTTCCCAACAGCCTTCTTCACACGCACATACTGACTTCATAAAAAAGAGCAGCAGGGGTAGGCTGTCTACTGGCATGCAAACCCGCTATGTACATATCTAGCTGTTTCCCCATATCTCCATGGACGAATGAGGGAGGGGGATATGTTGATACATTTCCTCTATTGAAGACCTCTGGCTTCTAAGCCTCCCCCAAATCCTAATTCTGAACCTCAAGTCAGTAGTAGAGGGTTTGCCTTCACCTTCTCACCACAATAACTAATTGAAGTACCCATGACTTCTTTGACTTTTTCAGTCTTAGAGAAACATCTTTTGGGATCATTTTCTTAATGAGGATATAATGTTCAAAGGTGCAAACATTACTGTGCTGCTACCAATAACTCCTGTTGTGATAATATAAGAAAAACAGAGACAAGCATAGGCTACAGTAGACTGATAACCAGAATGACAATCCAGCTGGGAAGATTGTCTTCATGAGAACTTTTTTTTTTTTTTTTCTGCATTTTCTTCATAATATGTTCATTTGTATTATAGAAAAATCAATAATTTAAGGGCTAAAATGTTGAAATTAGAATTATTTTCAACACAGAGAAGAAGTGGGAAATATATTTTGGGTAGTGAATTCATAGTTTGAGACTCCTACATTCTGTTGTGTCTTTGCTTCAGAGAGTTAACTCCTCAATACCATAGTGATTTGTTTTTGCTAATCCAATGGACTTGTTTTTCCTTTAATTTAATAATGTCTCTGAAAACTTTTACACATCTGTGCAACTTTCTTTCTACATACATACATATATATATTATATATATACACACACACATTTATATACATATATACATATATACATGTATAAATACACAAATACATATATATACATATAGACATATATGTATGTGTGTATATATATATTTTTTCTGATTATCTCATGAGATAATGCAGATATTGACTTTCACAGGGCATAAGAGATAAACTTTAGTGTTCTGACAATTACAGTCTTTTGACTGCATATAAATCAGGTACTCATCAAATAGACAATACAGTTTATGAAATGTAGAGAAGTTCTATATTCTAACAGGTCACTTACTCTGATATTACCAAAAGAAACTCAATGTAAAAGAAGTTTAAAAGCATAATTTTAATGAGATAAATACCTTTGTTAATCATTGAGTCACCTGATAAGGATACTCTTTTTTTTAAATTATAATTTGTACAAATCTTGATTTTCTGAGATAAGATTGCTACATATGCTATAATTTCAAAGTGTTTTAAAACTACAACATTAATGGTAGAATGAAGCCCTTAATTACAGAATCTACTCAATTGCATTCACAAGACATATTAAACAGAATTTCTCATTTTTGGTACTTGTTTAAATTTTTGTTTCCTTTTTAATTAGCTAATAAATTTTTTAGAGTAGAAACCTTTACGATTATTAATAGGTTAATAGAATAGTTTGTCATATGGTGGGCATTCCATAAATATTTTGGGTAAGTAAATGTACAAAGAGACTTGATTATATTTTTAAAATGTAAATTTAAGTCTTTACATAATGCATCATTTTTCTCAATGATGAGATTCATGATTCATCACTTTTTAGATTATAAACATTTTTCTGTATATCACTTAGCTAAGGAATAAGTTCAAGATGCTAATATTTTACTTTGTTTATTCAAATTAATAAGGCAAATGCATGTAATAAGTTGTAAATTAAGCACGTAGGATCAATAGTCTTTATTTTATTTCCTGTGCTAAAGTGCATATGTGGTTTGCCTTTCTATATAGAAGACTGAAAAACATGTGATTAAATAACTGTAATGTCTATAGATTTCTCTTGAGAGTCTATAAGAAAAAACATAATTAGGATCTATTCTGATGCTGAGCCTGTATTAGCCCCAATGCAAAAGGTAGGAATTTGCCGTTATCAAGGGATTCATTAATAAGAGTTGGGAAGGAGTCCTCTTGTCTTTATCGCATATTCATCAGTTTTCTCTAAGGATAATCTTTGCTTATGGTGCTTATCTCTTCATTAATACTTGCTCTGTATTCTTTTTGCATTGAACCTAAAAATTCACCAAAGTTATTCATTAATGAGGCTCATTGGGCATTCATTTTGAATGGATAGTTTGTATCAAAAGGTGGTAACATTAGCAATATAAGTTTGTAGATTAACAAGATGAGATGAAGATACCTTCAAAAACAGTGGACAGACACGTTTAATGTTATGTCTTCTTTTGCAATTCAGTGATTAAAGTTTTTTGTTCCAAAAATTTATCATCACAAATTTTTTTCGATTTTCCTTTATATTGATAATGGGGTGGGATAAATCAGATATATTGCTTTTGGAGACTCAAACAAAATCTCAATTAGTGGTTAAGTTTTAATTGACACCTGGTGATCAAAGCTAATAAAAAGAAGATTAGTGATATTTGCTTTAAGATTATGTAAAAGACAATGATGTCTATAGTTGCCAATTGTTGGTAAAAATTCTTTGAAGGGAGCCACTAGCACAAGAAAGATAAACAATCAAAATGAAATTTAAAATATATGTATATAAGGAAGTGACTCATGAAAAGGGATAAGATAAAAATTATGAGAATTAATAAATAGCTTTTCTGAATTGTTATATATAAGATTAACATTTAATCTAAAATTAGTTGCATCGCAACATCACTACAGAAAATATTTAGGATTTAATTTTTTTTAAGGTAATGTTAACAATATACAAGGTCCTTAAGAAAATTAATTTAACAATAATTACTTAAAACATGGAGATTATAAAATATCATTAAAATATTTTAAATAAATAATATGGTGATACCATGTTTGTGAGGAAGACTCAGTGTTTTAAAGACATAAGCTTTATAAAATTAGTCTGTAAATACAACACATTTACAAACAAAATGATATGAATGTTCTGAAAGTGCAAAGTGTAAACTTTTATGTGAAATTGTTGTTTTATGTGCCCTGGAGATGGCTTCAATTTCTGGTGACCCTATGAATGAGTGTGATGTCCATAATGTCCTGTCCTCAACAGCCCTGCTCAGCAGCTCTAGATTCATGCCTATGACTTCTTTTATGGAGACGATCCACATCCTATTTGGTCTTCCTCTTCCTGCTGCCTTCTACTTTTCCCAACAGTATTGTCTTTTCTAAAGAACACTGCCTTCTCATGTTGTGCCTAAGATAGGAGAACATCAGTATTGTCATTTTGCCTCCAGCATGTTTCAGGCTTAATTTGCATCAGGAGCCCTTGTTCTTTCAGTGATCGGGGGTATCCTGAGAGCTCTTCCAACATTATATTTCAAATGAGTTAATTTTTTTTTCCTAGCAGCCTTCTTCACTGTCCAACTTTGACATCCATACACAGTAATTAATTTTTGTAAAATTATCCAGAACGAAAACACCATGCCTTTTCTGAATAAATATCTAGGAACTAATGCCATTCTAAAGAAAAGCTTGCCAATGAAGAAAGTTTAACATTGACTGTTGATGAGAGTAGAGTCTAGAGAGTTCCACACCCAAATGAAAAATTTAACATATCATAAAAGGTGTCATTCAAGATGAATGGGAATATATGTTCAAAAAAAGCAATGGGGGGGGAAATATGATGTCTGCATTCATAAAAGAAAAGATCTCTACCTAATACAATGGACCAAAAATCATCTCAGACGTGTTAAACATTTATATATCTGTCACTCCCACTGTCTTGGGAAAAGAAAGTTAAATGACTATAACAAGTGTTAGCAAAGATATGGAACTCTAGATCTTAAGCGCTGTTGTTGAGAGGATAAATGTAAGGAAGAAATTTAGAAAAGAGTTTGCTATGTTTTAAAGTTGCGCATATGTTTATCCTCAGTACATATACAATCAGTGTTACATCCTGAATTTTTGTATCTGTGCCTGACTGATATAAAGTAACATTCATATGCACATCGGTCATAATAGAAGATAACAGACAATTTAATTATGACATATTAAAGAAAAAGAATGCTACAAAGCTGTGGAATTAGTGTGCAGTAATATATACAAGCATGGTCAAATATTAAAACATAATAACTAAGAAAAATATCAGCAATATAGAAGATAAACTCTATGATATCACATTTATAATATCGAAAATAGGTGCATTAAAATATAGTTTTAAGAATATGTGAATTTGTTTTTAAAAGTGAAAGCTAGGGAATAATGAAAATTCACGAGAGTCTTTGTCACTCTCAAGAAAGCAGGATAATGGGAGTGAACACATAGAATTTACAATTATACCAATATTCGCTTTCCTTTTAAATTAATTATGGAGGTGAGTTTATATGTGTTCATTTACTTTGTTTCCTAATTTACATGTTTATTTTATATTTTAGAATAAACTGATGTTTTATATTTTACATAATATAAAAATAAAGAATTTAAACAAAAGAAAGTTGAGAAAAATTTTTTAATTTAGGTTGTGTCCAGGGCGCCCAAGACCTCATCAGGTTCAGTGATCCACTAGAAGGGCTCACAAAACTCAGAACCTTTGTACTATGGTTATGGTTTATTACAGCTAAAGAAATAGATTAAAATTGGCAAAGATTAAAGGTGTGTAGAGCATTGTCTAGGAGAACCAGGCATGAGCTTCCACTTGTCTTTCGGGTGGAAACACGCAGACAGCACTTAATGCTTCCAGCACTGTGGTCTGACAAATCTTGTGAAGGTTGTCAGCCGGAAATGCTTATCCAAGAGTTGGCGTGCAGGGTTTTATTGGGAGTCAGTACACAGACATGGAGACACAACATAACTGTCCATAGTCACTTAGTCTCAACTGTCCCACCCCAGAGTTCAAACAGACCACCTTGCCCAAAGCCTCGCGTGTCCAAAAACAGGGATTCACCATAAATCACATCATTAGCATAACGTGTTTGGTCTGGCCCCTGGATGCAATGATGCTCTTATCAGCAGGGTATTCCGATGTTTCAGAGATTTTCTCTCAGGCCCAGTCAAGGTTTAGTCCTGAGAACTTGGGAATATGCAGAATTTGGGCAGCCAAGGCCAACTGAGTTAACCCTTTCCAGCACATCCCACAGATGCAAATACTTAAAGCAAGATTCCTCTATTAATAACATTACACTTTTTGTTATATATTTGGATCTATGTGATTCTTAAATATTGATTCATTCACTGATTTTTTTTTTAACTCTGTGACAGTCACTGGTTTTGTGGTTATTCTCTGTTTGGTCCCACTGATGAAAATATTAACTAAACACAGCCTAAAAGCATATATTGCAAACATTTTTCAAAATTTAAGAAATAAACTACTCGAAGCCACTGATAAGAAAAACACTGATTGATATCTGTATATTTAGGGAGTGTGGTAACAGTAAACATCCAAGTGAAACAAAATAATTTTAAAAATAGAAGACAAAAACCAGAAGAGAATTAGCAAAGAAAAAAATTATACTCATAAGGTAGGGTTTAATAAATATTGTCATGTCCTAAAGAAAAAAAAGAATGATACAACATACTCAATATAAAACTCAGATCTCTTAGGTTTTACAATTTAATTTATTTTGAGTTAAAGAAAAAAAAAAGATATTTGAAATGGTTTTCACACAAATGAATTGAACATAAGCAAGAAAATGTATTAATATATTTTTATAAATGATGATGAATTAAGAAATAATCAAAATATACAAAAGCCTAAATCAATAAATTGAAAAGTAGCAAAATCGTTAGTGATAATAGCTCCCAAATTTGAAAACATTCGTAGACCTCGTACATGAGAATAATTAAATGTAAGAAAGCTGAACTAGAGAGCAGAGAACACAGCTCAAATTATAATTTGTCTAAAACTCCAAATGTCAGAATAACTAGACTGATCTCTAAAACATTGATTCTATTTTATTGCAAATTAAAGCATTTAGGGGAAGGAATATAGTATTAGTATTTACTAGGGAAACATCTTGCTTTCACATGTGATTTCATTAAATACTCAGGACAGGGTAAGCGGAAAGCATGCAGCCAACAGCTGCCAGCTGGTGCATCAGAAGCAGGCAGGCTATGCAGGGAAAGAGCGAGCACCTCTGAGAACAGCCTGGCTGGCGTTCCAACCGCAGGTCTCCGGGGCCAGGTAACGCTGCGGCGGACTTTTGGGCTGAGAGCGTGGCTCACGGGTGCTCAGACACCACCGATACCTTCACGAACATCCGTCTGGCCAAAGCACCTACATGGACCATTGTGGGTATCAAATAGTCGAGCAGATAGGTCATAATGACTGCTAAGCCACATCCCAGATGACGCGCATGTCACCTCTTCAATTGGATGCAACTTCAGCAAGTAGACCAAGGAAGCATTGTGAGGGATATTCCTCCCCAAACGACAAGTGTGGCTGTCCGTTTATCAAGCCTAAGCCCCACTCAGCCTCCTCCAGAGTTCTGCTAAACCAAGTCCCTGTCTACATCCATATTCATTAGAATTAAATTTCCTTTTAAGATTTATTATTATTTATTATTATTATTATTATTATTATTTGTAATTGAGATCTAACTGACATATATCATTATATGCGTTACAGGTGTAAAAGATAATGATCCAGTATTTGTACACATTTTGACATGATCACCCCAACAAGTCTAGATATCACCCATCCCTATACACACTAACAAATGTTTTTTCCCTTGCGATGACTTAAGATCTGCTCTTTTAGCAGCTTTCAAATATGCAATATGGTAATGTCAACTATCATCATCATGGTGTACATTACATCCCCACGACTCAGTGATTTTCTAATTAGAAGTCTGTACCTGTTCACTCACTTAGCTTTAATATTAAATTTAATTGATTTTTATTGGCAATCGATAGGAGATTTCTATGAGCAGAAAATCCATGGTAAGGAATATGTGTCGTGTGGAATCTAGAGAACAAACTAAATGAACAAAATGAAAACAGACTCATAAATACAAAGAACATTTTGGTGGTTTCCAGATAGGAGGGGGCTGGAAGTTGTGTAAAAAAAGGTAAAGGGATTAAGAAGTACAGATTGGTAGTTACAGAGTAGTCATGGGGTTCTAAAGTACAGCATAGGAAATATAGTCGATAATATTATAATAACCTCAAATAGTGTGAGGTGGGTACTAATCGGGAGATCACTTGGTAAATTATTTAAATTTCTAATATTATGCAGTACACTTGGAACTAATGTAAAATAATATTGCACATCAACACTTATCAAAAAATAAAAACTAAAAAAATATATCTTAGATTCATGCACAGAACATTGTTTATCTCCTGCGGAGCAATGCCTTGACTAAACTCTTTGCTGTAGCTAAATGCGTGTGTATGTAGTTTGTGTGCATTGGGCCAGTTCCATGAGGGGAAAGCAAGAGCAGGCTGGGAATTTTTGAGAAAGAGAACCGTGAAGCTGTAACTTGTGCATTCTAATCAGGGCAGCAGCTTTCTTGGTAGCTCACTTTTGAACAAACTCACTTTATTCTTATTCTTTAATAAACATGTATGTGCATGGAGGGAAAAGGAAATAGGTGGGTTTACAGTTGGAGTTAAAGCTACAGTTCTAAAGTTTTATTGAAGTGTCCTCCCAAGACATAATACAACAAACGAAAATGGAAATATACTTTAAATTTAAAGCATTTTTGAAATGCAATACATACCAATCTTTAAAAATCATAAACACTAAAAAATAATTAACAGGGAAAACCGCATAGATAATTACATTCATTTTAAATGGCTAGTTTATGTGATTTTGTGACTTTTGTCTCTAAATAGTCAATACCTTCCTTTTCTTAGGCAATAAACCTCATTTAAGTCCTTCTGAAAATATAGAATGAGATAAAGATCTCATTGCCTCATGTAAGTTTGGTAATTTATCTTATACTGAAACCAGATACATATACTTGAATATTATAGAAGGCAACTACTTAGCACATATTCTAATAAAAAACTATTGGCTTGAAGCAGCCTTGGAAAGTTCAGTAAATACTCTACCTAGTTCAGAAATTTAACTAAATGATCACAGAACAAAAGGAATCCCTTTCTTGGTAATTACATCCCCAAAAGCCGCCTTTACTTCCTTATTACTGAGGCTGTAGTTTGGAGGATTTAACATGGGGATTACCACTGTGTAGAACACAGAAGCCATCAAAAAGAAAAAAAGGAAAGAAAGAAAAGAAAAGAAGAAAGAAAAACCACTGCTTATTTGAAGGCTGCCGTGAACCTGACCGCCCGTCTCTTGAATGTTTATTTCTCTATCTAGCATGTGTTTGCTGATAGACAATTTTGGCAGATTTTGTTTTTATCTTAAAATGAATTATGAGGAATTCTAATAGCAATATTTCACAGTGTTCCCATATATTTGGGCAGGTGGTAGAGGTAAAGACTAGGTGACATTCTAACTGAAAATGTTTCATGACGTTATGCATACACTTCTGACAGATGTATGTAAATGGTGCGAGCACTTTGGAGAACTGTTTGGCAGTGAGCTGAATGTGTGTCTGACTTATGTCCCAGTATTTACACTTAGAAATGAGTGTGCATGTCCACAAACATACATGAACAAAAATGCTCTTTGTTCTTTTTCTAGACTTTATGTGCTGGCTGGGATCATCTCTAGTTTCAAATACAAGTGGTTATTGTGACTGTCCCCATCATGTGCCCCAAATCAATCATGGGTGCGGTAATGCTGGCTGTCTTATCATTAACATTAACTATAATGTTGCTGTAGGTATTTAAATTCTACAAATATTTTGCTGAGTTTTTATCATTATGAGATTTCAACATTTATAAATAAAGTATCTTTTATAATTTTGTTTCTTTTCTTAGACCAATTTAAACTACACTCTTTTCCTAAAATAAGCCCCTTGCTTCAGAATTTTGGCTTCTGTGGTATAAGATATACTAACCTGTAATTACCTCTTCATGTAACATCCTTTTCAGGGTTTAATATCTACGTTTTAGTGGTCCCGCAAAATTAGCAATTGTTTTTCTTTTTTTTCCTCTCTGAAAGAATTTTAGAACAATGTTCCTTATTGCCTGTATATCAGGAACACATCACCAGGGAAACAGATGAACCTGGAGTTTTCCTTTAGAATATGTTTTATCATTATAAACTTAATATTTTAAACGTATTTAGAATTATTTAGATATTCTCATTATTTGTACTTGTTTTGGTAAGTCTTGTTTCTCAAGAAACTTTTTTTTTACCTAAGATCTCATCTTACGAACTTTTTAATTGTTATAGAACCTTTAATGAAATCTTGCCAGATATTGACAACTTCTATCAATAATCTCTAAACGAATATAAAAGTTTACGAAACAATTATGAAGCTGTTGAATATCCACAGTCTCACTTCCCTTAGATGACAATTCCACATAAGAAATACAGTAGGCATGATTTCATAATGGAAGACATGGTCACATAAAGATGAAATGGTTCATAGTAGTAGAACCAGAATTAGATTCTGGGTTTCCAGACACTTACTTACTTTTTCTTTGTGTTTCCTGCTGTGGCCTTTTCTGTACCAGTGTTACCAAATAAAGCTTGAAATGTAGGCAAATATGAAGCTCTGGAGGTCTCAGTGTAGAGTGCTATTACCCTTGTAATCAAAAGGCCAATGCTAATGGTACGTACTATCCTGCTAGATATAATCTCTGAGAATCGAAACATAGATCTTCTCAATATGGTATGCTTTTGATATTTACTGATTCTTTAATGTTAATTCTTCAGCTAGAGTTTGACAAAAATGACTTAGAAGAATCTTTTTTATGGTTATTGAATTCTTTATCCATTACGTCTGTGCAAACTCTATCTAAACGTCCACATAGAATGCATATACAGCAAATTAATTAGTTATAGATTCTTTAACCAGTACATAATGTTATATCCCTTATTTCAGAAAAAAAGAAAGAAAAGGAAGAAAAGCAATGTGAGACTATTTAAAAGGTTGATGTTATATAAAGATTAGAAATAGCATTTGTATAACATAGACACATACACTTTATTTCTCTTATTTCAAGTGTAAATTCTTTCATCTTTCATTTCCCAGTCAGATCCAATAGTGAAGATATGCTAAATTCTAACCATATCAACCAATTCACACATAATAGTAGTTTGTATTTTCTCACCAGAAAATGTGCATTTTTATCATTTGTTTGTGTACAGAGCAAATAGAGTCATTTTACTCCTTATATTCACAAACAGATTCCCACAACAGAAAGATTTATATCTGTCACTATTCTCAGTGGAATGCTCACCATAAAATTATAAAGTGCATTTCTTCGTAACTCAACTTTTTCATGCAGCCTTTTCCAAGTACAGCATGTACCTTTCCTTAATAAGAGTGCTGCTATAACTCTTCTTTATTCTGCATGAACTTTGCTTTAAAATTATATTCCTATTTAATTGAGCTATCAAGATCAAGAAACGTTATCACCAGGCATTTATTTCAAGAACTTTCATTTGTCATATTTGATACCTTTCATTATACCAATTGATTGGCTAATTAATAACGACCGTATGGAGTGATTGCATAGATGATATAATTTTAGGAACTTTGCCTAGTTCTTATAACCTGAAGTGACTTATTATCTGTGAGAATAGTTGTTCTCATTTAAAAATTCTCATTTTAATATCTGAGATGATACAGATAGGAATCCAAATTGAACAGAATAAGTTATTATGAAATACGATTATCAAATATTTAGCTAAAAGATTAAAGAATGAAGTATAGACCTAAAGATTAGTTCTCCTTTTAAGATATGAGGAACTGTAAAAAATAATATTGATGAAGCAACTAACCCAGAAGAATTGCCTTGAATACTTACTCCTAGAAACTTGGAATGTTTACACTGGGCAAAATAACCTTTTATCTGGGCCAAAGCAATATTGTATTTCAAATAACTGTTTTCAGAGCTAACAGGACAGCAGAAAATTAAACATTCCTTAAAATTAGCACCACCACACAAGGGTAAAAATAACTTAGCTTATTTGCATCTATAGAAAATACTTTCTTCTATTTATGTAATTATTTCCCTTCTCTTTCTTATGAATACCCTTTGCCTTTACCTCATAACTGGAACACTGTTTGAGTTTCTGCCTGAATCACTGTTTCCCAAACAGCTATTCTTTGACTCTCGAATGCAATCGTGTCTCACTTTGCCTCTTTATTTTTAAAGTCAATAGAAATATACCATGACTAAGGAAAACATGACTAAGGAAAGAGAAGTCTCACGTTTGCATATTATTATTTTAATTCTTCCATTCTTAATAAGAAAATAGCTTCTAGAAAATGACACATTTTAGGGGGAAAATGATAGATTTATTCTTCTTTGATTCAGCATACATTTGTTTTCTGCAGTGAGTCATAGAAGCATATATAGAGATAAACCAGTATTTTGCTTATTCAAAAAAGTTTGGTACAAATAAGTTTTAGATATATGCCTGATGGATTATTAATATAAACATGCTGTCCTTATCTAGGCTTTAATCATGTTCAAAGTATATATGTATCAGTTTTGTTTCAATATCCCCTATCACAATGAAAGTATCAAATGCAAAATGTCAGCTTTGAGTGCCAAGTTTGAGCTTAAAAACTGGTTTACTTGGTGAGTATCTGTTGAATCTGAATTCTCAAAATTCTATGGTGTTCTAAATTAAATGAAAAAAATTAATACAAAATCATATTGACACAAAATAATTCCTACTTTATAGTCTAGATCTAATTATAGCTGCCTTTTTTTCTGTTCAGTAGTTTATGTACACATATGTTTGCATTTACATTTAAGAAACTTCTGTTTTAATAAGAAGCATTTTTTCTCAAAATAGAAACTCATACCTCTTGGTTAAAATAAGACCAGTGGGCTTTCCGACAGGCTCTGTAAGGTCTAACACTACTCCAGAGACCCCTGTCAGTTTCTTTACTGATGGTCTGCTACTGTCCTACGTGGTTTGACAATCCTGGCTTGATTAGATGACCAAGAGGAATGACAAGCCCACCCCAACTCCCCTGGCTCTCTCAGCTCTCCAGAATTTAGAGTCCTCCTAACATTGTTCCCATTTCACGGAAGCCTGCAGTCTTGCATGGAAGGGGAAGAAGGGTGCTGGGAAGTCCTGCTGCTGAGTGTGTCCCAGGCCTCCAATGCTGGCCTGTGATAGAAGAAAGGGCACATGCAGAGAGGCTCCGTGGCTCCACGTGATTCCTGAAGGTCGCTCTGCTTGTGTGCTTGCAAGTGCAGGACTGATGATAACATTTTATGGAAAGAAGATATTTGTTCGATTAAGGATTTGACATATTCAACGAAATATTTTTCTAATTGAGTTAACATGGTAAGATCTCAAAGAATTTAAGATACTTATTTATTTCCCTTTAGTTTGACTAGATTTAATAATCTTAATTTTCCACATTTTTAATAATATATTTAAATTCTTTTCTTGCTTTACATTGTTATTTTTGAAATTTTAAAAATTTAAAATTATTCTTCATCAAGTACATTAAACTCTTTTTACACTTTTTTTATACTGAAAAAGAGACACATGTCCAATTTATAAATGTACCGCTAATGTAATCTCTGAAAATCATACACATTTAATTTTTTTCTTTTTGATTTGTCAAAGACCAAAAACCTGTATTTGTCATTATTTGTATATAATTAAAATCATGGATTATCACTTTGTTTTGTCAAATACTGAAAACCGTATTCATTAAATATTATTGATTTTCTCCTTTTTTTAATTAAAAATTATTGGGCTGACATCGATTAATAAAATCAAATACATGAAGTGTAAAACTAAAAAGTGTGTTGTATATATATCGTATTGTGTGTTCACCACTGCACATTAAATTTCCTTCTGTCACCAAATATTTGACCCCTTTTTCCCCAATTTCTTCCTCAGTCCCCCCTTCCCTCTGGTAACCACTAATCTACTCTCCGTGCAAAGATACATCATGATGTATCTTTGTTTGCAGTTTTTAGCCCACATATGAGTGAAACCATATGGTTTTCAACTTTTTCTGTCTGACTTATCTTACTTAGCATGATTATCTCAAGGTCCATCCATCCATGTTGTCACAGATGGCAGTATATCATCTTATGTTATGGCTGAGTGATATCCCACTGTATACATGTAGCACAACCTCTTTATCCTTTTTGGATTTCAGGATTATTTCATTTATTATCATTCAGTGCCCATTGATAGTCATTAAATGTTACTATTTTCAATTTCACAATCTTGAATTTGTCCATCTCTGTATCTACCATTAAGCCCTTTTAGGTATTTTTAAAGAAATGAATGTAAAAAAGGTCTTTCTATTTATAAAAACCTGTTTTTTCTTTCAAGTGTCAAAGATGATTTAGCTGATTCTGAAATTTCTCTACTAGATGCTGAATATTCTTTAAGACATTTAGTAATAATAAGCAACGGTGATAAGCAGGAATTTTCCTTGCTGTATAGTTTTACATTTACTGAATATAAGGTTATGCCTTGTAATTTAGATATCACATTTTCTTTATAATAAATTCAAGCTATATATAAAATATAACAAGTAAATTAGAGAAATTATTTGAAATCCTGCCTCTGTGAGGAAGTTGCTATTTTCTTCTAATACAGAGAATAGTTTGATGATTGCCAGAGGCAGGTGGTGGGATGGGCAAAATGAATGAAAGTGGGCAATCTCTTATCTCACTAGTTCATAGTGAAAGGAAACGGGATGTTCAAATTAGATTGTTACAATGGAGATAATTTGTGCTCTTATTACAAAGAATCCCTTCATGTAACCCTATAAAACTAAGTTCCCTTAACATAATGTGAGATTACTATGATGACGTTAATGATCATTATTTAGAAACAGACAAAAATTAGATTATTTTCTTTTGTAGCTACATGCCAAACATATAATAAAGTCTTTTTCTGTAATTTCAAGTCTTTGTGTCATCGTAATAACGTGCTTATTAGTTTTCTCAGTGCCATCATGATGTCTTTATTCCTCAGAGTGTATATAATGGGATTCAGTGTGGGAGTAAAAATGATGTAGAAAAGAGAAATCACTTTTCCAGTCCCTTCAGATTGATTTGCTTTTGGTTGCAGGTAAGTGATAGTAGCCGTTCCATAGAATAAGACCACAACGATCAGATGAGAAGAACAGGTGGAGAAGGCTTTCGCCCTCCCGTTGGCTGATGATATTTTGAGAATGTTGGCAATAATTTTTCCATAGGAGACAATGATCAATAGAAATGGAACCATGATAAATACCACTGCAACTAGAAGACTGCGATCTCATTCAGAAATGTGTCACCACAAGCACACTTGAGAACTGGGGGGATGTCACAGAAGAAATGATTAATTTTGTTAGAGCCACAAAAGGACAGAGAGAAAATCTGACATGTTTGTCCAATTGCAGGTGGAACTCCAGTGACCCAGGAAACAATGACCAGCTGGACACAGACCTTGTGGTTCATGACCAGTGGATAGTGCAGTGGGTTACAAATAGCCACATAGCGGTCATAGGCCATCGCTGTCAGGAGGAGACACTCTGAGCCTCCAAAGGAAGGAAAAAGCACATTTGTGCAGCACAAGCAACCAAAGAAATGTTTCCTTTCTGGGTCAAAAGATCCACGAGCATTCTTGGAAGAGTGACTGTTACATAACAGATTTCTAAAAAGGAAAAATTGTTAAGAAAGAAATACATGGGTGTCTGGAGGACAGGGTCAATTCTTGTTATCAAAATGATGATGCCATTACACAGCAGGATAGTCAGGTAGATGATCAAAAATATCCCAAAAAGAATCCATTGGCTATTGGGAATATCAGAAAACCCCAAAAAAACAAATTCCATTATTGAAGTCATATTTGATTTTTCTATTTTTAATTGGTTCTTCATCTCAAATATTGTAATTTCAAGATGGTTATTCATTTATGTTCTTGAACCACATTTTCCTCTTCTGTTAACTGCTTTGGATGCATGAATGTATTTCTATAATTTCTAAAATCATGTCCACCATCACTGTGCTCTGTTTCTAGAAAATGAATTTTGAAACCTCAGAAAGGAAGTGATGTGCATTTGAAATCAATCCAAGAATATAAACTCACATAGGATTTTTTGTACAATGATATGAGAGGAAATGAGAAATGTGCATTCTTATTTAGAGCTTATCATTTAAAATTTCTTATTATTTCACCCCTTAAAGACTGGAATTATGGTAGAGGCTTCTGCTATTGTGTTTGTGTGGGTTCACACATTTTTTCTGAATTGATTGATTTACTCCACCTTCTTCCGATTTAAAGCGTTTTGCTTAAAGTTTTTGTTTAATTTTTATTTAAAATGAGTTTTAAATTCTTTCATTTAGAGTCTAATGAGAATTAATTTTTTTAGACCAATCCTTTGTTACTGAGGGAAGAAGTATATGCAATTTTATCATGCTACTTATGCACTTCTCCCTTCATTTATGTTAAATATGGAAACCATCAATTTCAGCATACTGTTCAATAATTTTCCCTATTGACACCTCAATAATGTGTATGATAAACATCAATTAACTTTAACTCAATCAATAAATACGACCCATTCATCCCAATATTTTTTTACATTTCCGTCTCTTTCTAGGTAAGATCTTCGTATCAAAGAGTTCTATTGAACTAACAACGATTCCCTTTCTCTAGCTTCCCCTTGTATCTTTGCCTAATTAAAACTTTGTAATTCACTTATTATTTATTCTGGGAATACAAATGACTGGAGCCTATGAATGAAACTTAAACACACACACATATGCCACCTATGTTGTTTCACTTCATATTAATTCTATTCAATATCAGTCAGTCAGTCTTGCTTGACTATTTCCACTACTCTTTATTAATATTTGAACTCTAATTTCTATAATATACAAGATTTATTTTCTATCTCATCACTCTACTACACATGTCTTCACATGTTAGCCCCAACACCTGATATTTTTTCATTGATACTTTGGTAAATAAACACAGAGATAGGCTCTTATATTTCTCTGTTTATTAGTGCTGGTTCTCAGAATTACCTTAAATGAATAATGCTGATTTTAAATGTCTTTACTAACTTTATTTGACCTACATCTGATTTTTAGTACTTTATAATTAAGAAAGTAAGGAACTACATGAGTTATCATAAGAAGTAAACTCGTTTTCAAAGAAAGATATTAGAATTTTGTCTTTCTGTTTTATTTTTTGTATCTTGATCCTGCAGTTAAGAACTCTCTTTAAATAAAATAGTCTAATAAAACAATTGCAGCTTACTTTTATAGATTTGCATGAAGATGTCTATGTGAGTAGAGGTGGTTATTAACCGGCAAACTTTTTAGGATCTTCTGTCATGTTGAGGAGCCACTGTAACTCTGTGACATTCTTTCTGGCGTCTAACATTGGCTGCTCTTAAATAGGAAGCAGCCACACTCACCTGGGGGAATCTTCTCTCTGTGTGGCAATTAAATTTTCAAACACTGTTTTGTGTATATATATTTGCAATCAGCTGATGGCTTGCCTATCTCTTCACCCATTCTTGGCATGAAGCTCTCCTCAATGGGGATTGCCCTTGGTGAAGAAATACCTCTTAACTGTCAAGTACTATTTTCAGAATAAAGTTAAAAATTGTTCTTCAAATTGTATTTCAACTCTTAATAATTAGTGTGTATTTGCCTTTCTTACTTTATTCCTATAATTGATCCAAATCTAGATCATCCACACTGTTACAAAAATGTGTCACATGTTGTACCACATGAACACGGCATGCCTGGTCTCTTCAACATGTTGGGTGATGAGAGACCTTTTCAGAAGTGGAACTCTGTCGATAGATCAACTTTTATGGAAATGATAGCATGTTGTGTGTGCTGATGAAAAAACTGGATGCATTTATTCATTTTATGACATCTACTCAGCCATCAGGGAAGGTTTCTAGCTGATTCAAAATGTAAGCGACCACAAAAACAAATTTTTTAATCAAGAATATTAGGACAGAAAATGAGCAAACTTTATGCTAAAGTATTTATCCCATTTCAGCTACTTCAAAGCATGTATGGAGGTAACGTTATCGTACATGATATTCTACTAGTAATTATGTCTGTTTCTTTCTGTTTCAATGTTCTTTGAGTATTTGACATGGGTTTCTCTTTTTGTATTTTAAGCCTCCTTCTCTTTAGTACAACATAGCTCTTTTGCATTGGCCCTCTGTGCTCTTTTTTATGACAGACAGGGCATTTTTGTGGGGTTTCCAGCCTGCTTATCTACAAATGAGAACTGCTAGCGTGATCTGCCTCCAGGAAGTATGTCCCTTCTTTATAGACTGGGACAAATAAGATAAAAAGGAATCAGGTTTCTCTTGTTATATAACTACATGAGGTGCTGTACTATATTCTTCAAGATGCACAGAAAACTTTGGACCCTCCAGATGTCCACCAAACATCTGTTTAGCTTTTAGACTAAACTGATATGTCCCCAAGGTGACCCATAATTCTCACATGCAAAGTTAAATCTTTTTAATGTAATATTCTCATATCCTCCCAATGTAATTTCTATTTTGAACCTTATAATATAGTGTTTTATTTTGCATTTCATAATTTGACACTCTTTTCTTTCAGAAACTCCTTAATTCCATGGTATTTGTCTGGTTTACTTTCTGGTGAACACCCAGGTCTAAGAATAGAGTCGTCTACCTCGAACACTTGGCCCGTTTATAATTTACATCCATTCATTTAATCTGTCATAATCACTAATCATGCATCATGTTGTGTTCTCTTACGTTGTTAGCAGGGAGTAAAGTGTCTGAAAAAGAGTGTGAATCAGAACACAATATACTTAGTGTGAACAAGAGTGAAAGACGGGAGACCAGATAGGAAGTTATTGCAACGACCTGTGTGGGAGACGAAGGTGGTGGGATTAGGATTGCAGTCGTGTGTATATAGTAAGAAGTGGTCGGAGGATTTACATAGACTTTATGCTCAAACATGTCCTTTTGTTTTGATTCTCATTTTTATTGTACATAAAATCAACCACGTTAGAAAATATGACATATTTGTGTGTGTGTGTGTGTGGGGGGGGGTTGGGTTTACATCAAAGATATTATGTTCATCTGAACAGATCTATAGTGAATAGCACCTCATATGAGTTTCATATGAAGATACAAGCCTTATCTTCAGGGATGAAAATGTAATATGTATGTATTTTTAAATAGAAAAATCAAAAATAAGAAATAAGTAAACTTTATTTTGCAATTTTTGTTAACCCTGAAAAAACTCAATTTCGATTGCCCATTTAGACATAAAAACTTTGTTTCTTGTCACTCTGCTTCTCACTTCTGTTGGCATCTTCTGCGAGCTCACGCTAACTGTCGGTATTAGGCACCACTATTGGAAGATAAGCATGTCTTTATAATGGACTGTAGATATATCTTTATCATTTGCTCTTTAACTGTGTCGTTTTTTTTTTCCCCACCAACTCTTTTCAAGTCCAGCACTTCAGATTATAAAACTTCTATTTGCATATCTTGTCTAAGTCTGTACTTTTTTTTCATTTTTCTGTTTCTTTTTCCATTGTATTAATGAATCTGAAACACTCTCAACACAAACTTCACGAATAAATTATATTTTATTGATTTTATTTGTTTTGCAACACAAGGGAAACATGATTGTACAATTTTGGGATGTTGAGGTTTGGAGCCCAAGTCAGAAAATCAGACTTTCTGTCAGACGTCCTCATCAGATTGATCTCCTGTTGGCAAAATTTCAAAATTTCTTGATATTCACCACCTCTTTCTTTAGTAACAGAACTGGAAGCAATACGTTTTCTTAAATGGCTGAAATATCCCAAGTCCTCTTCTGAGACTCAGGAGTGATGCATGGACATATTCAATAATTTGATGATTAAACAAAAAATTATAAGAGAATCTTGGAAACAATACATTCCAATTTCTCAGCCAAAGCAATAAGTTATAAGTAAGTTTAGCAACAAGTGTCCACATTTCTGCTTTCTGATGAAACATACTATTTATCACTCATTTCATCTATTTTTGATAAAGTTATTCGTTTTAACATTGTTTCTATAAAGCTCTATATTTTCTAACAGTTAAATATCAAATGATATAAGTCCGTGAGCACATTGCTTGTAAATATGTTATATAATTTTGTTCTCTAAAAGTGGGTAACGTTTGTCAGTAAATTGAACAGAAATACCGTTCTGATCATTTTAAAGCTGTGCATTTTCCCTAAAGCTCTTTGTATGTCCCTCTTCCACAGATTATATATTCTCATGTCATTTCAACCACTATGTATTTGATTTTTTTCCTTTACCCCCCCTGCACCTTGGGCATTACTTCCTTGATATAAAATTGCTTATCTCAGTCCATTGAACAGTGCTGACTATGAATTAACACACTATCTTTGATTTTATTTGACCAGTGTGGAGATAAATGGGATTGCTATTTCATTTTATCTTTGCACTAGCCTTTATCTAATTATTGCTTACAGTATGTATGTCTTCCCATTTTTAATAGGCCCAAGAAAATTACATGGCCTATGTTACTTTACACCTAACAAACTAAATCCAAAATTACTTTGATATATTAATATCACACTGCCTAAATGAAGCACTACATCTATTAATATTTTTTTGGTTGTTTTTGACTTTCTGTGATTCTTAAATATTGATTCTTTCACTCCTTCCATCTCGTAGGTTTATTTTTTTAATGTCATGACATTCACAGGTTTTGTTAGCTATTCTCTATTTGGCCTCCTCTAGTAATGGATGAAAATGTTGACTAAAACATAGCTAAAAGACATACATTACAATATCATTAATTTTAATAAATAGATTACCTAAAAACATTAAGTAAGGCAAAATTTTGATTGATATGTGTGCATTTGGGGAATGTAGTAACATTAAATATTCAAGTAAATTAAAGACCAGGAATATTAGAAAAACAGAAAGCAATGGTAGCTGTATAGCAAAGAAGCAAAAAAAAAATGTTATATTTATAGGGGATGGTTTAATAAATAATGTCAGGTAAGAAGAGAATGATCAAATCACACTCAATGTAAAAATTAGAAAGCTATTAATACTTTCACAATTTAAATATTTTTTGAGTTAAATAAAATAAAAAATATGTGTAACATTTTTTACACAAATATATTGAACAATAAGCAAGAAAACATGATAGTTAAAATATGTTTATAAATATTGTTGGGTTTATATAAATAATCAAAACTTACATAAGAAGCTTATGTTCAATAAATTAAAAAGTAGCAAAATTGTTAATGATAATAGCTCTCAAAGTTGAAAATGAGATTGTACATGAGATTAATTTTTATTTAAGTTTTTTTTATTATAGTGACATTAGTTAACAAAATCTAGTGTTTTAAGTGTACAATTCATCCTTAAGTCATACATATATATGTGTGTGTGTGTGTGATATATATATACATATATACATATACATATATATATGTATTGCATTGTGTGTTCATATCCCATAGATTTCTTTCTGTCACCAAATATTTGAATCCTCTTACCTCATGTACCAGCTCCCTGTCCCCTACTCTCTGGTAACCACTGTTCATGTCCATGAGTCTCTATTTGTTTGTCATGTTTGTTTGTTGCTTTTAGGTTTATATACCACATATAAGTGATATCATGTGGTTTTCAACTTATTCCCTCTGGTTTTTTTCACTTAGCATGATCATCCCATGGTCCATGCATGAGATTAATTAATTGTAGAAATGCTGATCTCGAGAGCAGAGAATATGGCTCAAATTATGACAGGTCTAAAACCCCAAATCTCAGAAGAATTGTATTCATCTCTCAAACATTGTTTCTATTTCTGTTTTACTGCAAATTAAAGCATATAATGAAAGGAATATAATAACAGTGTTTACTAGTGAAACATCTTGCTTTAATGTATGATTTCAATAAATACTAAGGACAGGGAAAGCGGAAAGCATCCAGCCAATGGCTGCCAGCTGGTGCATAAGAAGCAGGCAGGCTACACGGAAAGAGCGAGCATCTCTGAGAACAGCGTGGCCATTCTACCGAGGGCTTCCGGTACCATCTAACGCTGTGAACCTGTGGACTGAGAACATGACCCACGGGTGCTCAGAATCCACGGACTCCTTCACTAACATTGGTCTTGCCTAAATCACCTACGTGGACCATTGAGGACATTATTGAATGGTCAAGGTGGATGGCCTCTTTGTGACATCCCAGATGACTTGTACGTTGTAGTTTCTATCAAGTGTGACTTCAGTGACAAGGGTAATGAAAGGGACATGGGGAATTTCCCTCTTGAAACTGTAAATGTGGCTGTGTCCTTAGCAAGGCCTGGCTCCCATTCAATTCTTTCAGGGTTCTACTAACCCAATTTCCTGTCTACCTTCATAGTGATAATGCTCAGCTTTAATATTAAGATTAGTCTCATTGATTTTTATTGGAAATTGTTAGGAAATGTTTATACTCAGAAAATCTAAGAGCATATTTGAAAGAAAATGTGTCATATTTATCCATTGAACTCTTCATGCCATGAACTCTTTGAAGCAGCCAAATATGTGTGCACATAGATAGTGTGTGGGGGTGAGTCTGGGAGAGACAAAGTAAGAAAATTGGAAATTTTTGAGAAGAGAAGGGTGTAGGAGAAATGTTTTAATTGGTGTACTCTAGTCAGGCAACAGTTTTCCTGATAGCACACTTTTGCACAAATTCACACTTATTCTTTAAGAAATATTTATGTGTATATAAAGGCAATAAGAGAAATAAAAAGCTGGGTATTTTACAGTAGCAATTAAAACTATAGTTTTTCAATTTAAAATTATCTTCTCAGGAGATCATTTGACAGTTAAAAATGGTTAACTCTTTTCAATTTAACACGTTTTGACATAAGTGATATATAACAATCACAAATCATAAGTGGTGGAAAGAAATGTATGAGGAAATAACAAATGAATATTACAAGTAATTTCAATGGCTAAGTTCATGTGATATAGTGAATTTTGTCTCTAAACAGTCAATATCTTCCTTTTCCAATGCGAGGTTTTATTACAAATAATCCTCAATTCTTAAGACCTACTGAAGAGATAGGATAATTTTATGAAGATATCATTTCACATAGTTTGGTAATTTAGTTGAGTATTACAAAACATGATTACTTAGCAAATATTATAACAAACAATCATTGGCTAGAACCAGCCTTTGAAAGTTTACTGAATACTCTATCTAGTTCAGAAAATTAACCAGTCACAGAAATGAAGGAATCCTTTTCCTGGTAATTACATCCCAGAAAGCCGCCTTTACTTCCTTATTCCTGAGACTGTAGATCAGAGGGTTTAACATGGGGATGACCACTGTGTAGAACACAGAAGCCACTTTGTCCTGACTCAGGGAGTAGCTGGAATTGGGTCTCAGATAAGTATAAATGGCAGTGGAATAGAATAGAGTTATAGCTGTCAGGTGAGAGGCACACGTTGAGAACGCTTTGCGTCTCCCCTCCCCTGAATGCATGCGAAAGATAGAGAAGAGAACATAGGAATAGGAGGCAAGAATGACCAGCAGAGTCCCGATCATATTCACACCAGCAAAAATGGAAGTGGTTTTTCAATCAGCCATGTGTCAGAACATGAGAGCTTAAAAAGCGGAGTGCAATCACAGAAGAAGTGGTTGATGACATTGGAGCCACAGAATGGCAAGCTGCTTACATAACTTGTGTTTACCATGGAGTTCAACAGCCCTGCTGTAAGTGCCCCTGCTGCCATTTTAAGGCAGACAGTCCTGGTCATGATCATGGGGTAAAGCAGAGGGTTGCATATGGCCACGTAACGGTCGTAGGCCATTAACCCGAACAGGATGCACTCGGTTGTGGCCAAGGCGATGAAGAAGTACAACTGCACAAAGCAGCCAGCAAAGGAGATGGTTTTCTTCTCTGACAGTAAATCCACCAGCATCTTTGGTGTGACTGTGGAGGAATAACAAATGTCCGCAAAGGACAGGTTGGCCAGGAAGAAGTACATGGGTGTGTGAAGTCGGGAGTCAGCCCTGATTAAGAGCATCATGCCAATATTTCCCCAAACCGTAAGTGTGTACATCACGAAAAACAACAAGAAGAGGGTGATTTGTATCTCCAGTGTGTCTGCCAATCCCAACAGGATGAACTCAGTCACCAAAGTACAATTTGTTCTAGCCATATATTTCAAATAGCGTCTCCTTAAACTTGCATTAAGTGTAGATATTTCTCCTCCACATTTACAGAAAATTGTAAAAATGTTGATGAGAATACTCACGCATGGGGAAAAAAAAAAAACCTAGAATAATATACCATAGTAAAAAGAATGACTGAAGAAAGAGGAAAATTAGTGAACAAGTGGTCAAACATGTAAATTTATTAAGCAATTGTCTACTAAATCTGGCTGTGTTCGTCTCAAAGCACTAGCAAGTCCACACACTCCACTTCAGTTTCTGCAAATGTGACGTACGTAGTTCTAGTTTTTCTCTCCCATCCCACACCCTAAATACGAAGGATACAAATCTGCTGTTTAAGTAGCCTCCATTCTGTGAACAGGTGTGTGGTTTAACTCAAATACATTTTTTTTTCCCTGAAGACCACTCTGTTTAATCGTTAACTCCAAAATTCTCATATAATCCAAACAGTGAAAGTAATGACCATTTCAAATGATCGATATTTTGACATCTATTATACCCTTAGAATGATTTTGTATTCTTTTAAAAGGAAACAAATAATTGTTCTCATTACAAAGCACATTATCAAATTAAGTCATGTAGCATCCGACACTATACCTTTCCTCCGCAGTGAATAACAGCACCAAATCCTCAGACGCTTCCAGTCCAGTCTTACTTGTGTAGTTGGCGTTTTTCTTTTTTATTGAGTTCTCATTTGTAGCTTAAAAATGAAAAAAAAGGAGAATTTCATTTTTTAAGTGAAATGAAATACAGTGAAATTTGCAGGACTTATTTGAAAGATCAAGTAAGACTACTTCTGAGTACGTACAGGTTGCTGTACTTTAATTTTGTTTTCTGTAAAGAGAAATGAGTAATTATGGGGATGAGATTATAGGGTTTAATTGTGGACTCAATCCTCTAAAGGAAACTCCCATTCTCAAGAGAAAAAAAATATAGTCACACGGAAATACATGGAATCATGCATTACATCACAAAGTCGATCCTGATCTCTGTGTTTCTTTAAAGTCTTTTGCCAAAGTAAAAAGAAAAAAGTAATTGCTTATTACCTTGTCTCTCTTTTGTATTTTAGCCTATTTCAAATGGACTCCTAGCCCACTAACTTTTTATTATTTTATTATTCTTCTCCGGTTTGCTAATGAGTGTGTGTCTGTGTGCATGTGTTTGCGTGTATGTGTGTTCTGGGTAAGTTCAACTTCAAATTCAACACTGTTCTATAAAATTTTATTTTACTATTAGTTTCAAGTGTACAGTAAATTGAGAAGACATTTATATAGTTTCTTTCTCTATCCTCTGCTTCTACACCTAGCCATTCCATTAATGCTAACTGCATTCCTTATGCAGTGCTCCCATCCTCGTGACCATCAATCAACTACTATCTACTTCTTTAACACTTCACCATTTTCTCAAAGTGCCCCAAATCTCCTCCCTTCTTGCCGTCACCAGATTGTCCCTTATATTTGTAAGTCTGTTTTAGATTAGTTTGTTCTTTTCGTTTCTTAAATTCACATGTAAGTGAAATCATATGGTATTTATCTTTCTCTATCTGACTTATTTCACTAAGCATAAGAACATCTAGGTCCATCCACATTGTTGGTTATGATTTCATTTTTCAATGGCTGAGTAATATTCCATTTTATATATGAACCATAAAAACATATGGACACTTCACTAATTTGTGTATTATCCTTGCGCAGGAGCTATGCTAATCTTCTCTCTATTGTTCCAATTTTAGCATATGTGCTGCCGAAGCGAGCACCAACTCTGTTCTTCAGTGAAATTAATGAGAAAGAACTAAAGACATTGTACAGTGTTTAAAGAAATATTCCAGCAAATGGAACAATAAATAAGAAAATCCAACGTTTTTATTATTTCAGATTTGTGCTGGCTTATTGCAAATATTGTCTGATTATGATCCTACAAGGACATGAAAGTACAGACGTTCTAGACCTAAATACAGAATGAAAACAAAGTGAAATAAAACACACTGAGCGTCCATATGTATGGAGAATCTGTCTGCATAGGGAATGCCTCGTACATCAAGTTCTGTATTACACTTTTCCATTTAAATTCTCAACTTATTATCTACACCAGTCTTTGAGGAAGCATTCTATTACACATTTTGCAGACGAAGTGAGCAAAACTTCAAGCTGTTAAAAAAACTTTCCAAAGTACAAATTCTTAAGAGGTAGAATAGACTTGAGCACAGTCTTTAAAAAAAAGAATTAGTACCCAGCTACCTTGCTTTCTTGTCTAGTTTCATTTTATCTTACTTAGAAGATTATATATGTGTACACGTGTGTGTGTATGTGTGTTTCCTCTAGCAAATTCAATTTTTCAATGATCGGAGCAGGCAAAGTATATCTGTATCAAATGAAAAATCTGCAACATCATGAAAGACACTACTTAAAAACTAGACCTGTACAGGTCCCACCATTGTGCCAATAAAAAGTACTCCCAAATGACATCTATCAAATACATAATATATATTTTATTATATATAAAATTTAATTAACAATTTAAGAAATGGAAATCTTTAATAATAATTTGTAATTGAGCAGCCAGAAATGTGAGTTAAGAGAGACAGGAAAAGAATCAGCGCAGAGAGTTATCATGGGAGAAGGAGGGGAGAACGTTATGAATAAAGAAAAGATTATTAAACTCTAAAGAAAATAAGGATCAACAAGGAGATTGAATTTATTGAACAAAATAGTATAATTGAAAATCTTGAAAGGAGTTTAATTCACAAAGAGCAGAAAAAAATCAATAATAACATTGCAATTTAAAATATAGTTAAAACTGGTAAAATAATAAGTTGGAAACCTCCAATCTTTCAGAGTCAGATTTATTGTATAATATGTTTCTTACAGTAATCGATCACTGTTTTTAGGTGAAACACTGGTGAGTTTTGCCAAACAAACACATACAGTCTTGTAACCACCATCACAATCAAAACGGAATATTTCCTCCAGCCTAGTGAATTCCGTTATGTCCCTTTGTAGACAATTACAAACCCTCCCTCAGCCTCTGATAACCCCTGGGAAACCACTGGTGTGAATAATGCCATGCTTTTGTCCTTTCCAGAATGTAATCAAAATGGAATCACACAGTTGTTGGAGAAGGACATCTAGAGAGTGGACACGACCACCAGTTGATCCTTGAGCGCGGCCTAGGCAATCAAGGGCTCTTTATCCCCGCTCCCCCGTCTTTGAAGTGTATGTTCTGCCTGCTATTCACATTCACCTGCTAGCAGCTATTTCAATTATGCACCTGAGAGAGCAATGTGTTATCGAGACTGTCCAGATGGCATCCGTGGACATCTACTGTTTTTATACCCACACAAGAGAAGCCTCTTAAGTAAGTTTCCTTGCTCATTAAATGTGCAATTGACGATAAGACCCAACACACGTTATTATTACGGGACGCTGAGTCAGCTCAAACTCCTGGCGACCCTAAGAATGAGTGACATCTACAATGTCCTGTCCTCAACATTTGTCTTGAGCACCTGTAGACTCACACCAATGGCTTCTTTTATGGAGTCAGTCTATCTCTTCCATGGTCTTCCTCTTTCCCTGCTACCTTCTATTTTTTGCCAGCATTATCATCTTTTCCAAAGAATTCTGCTTTCTCAAGATGTGCCCGAAGTAGACAACTTCAGTTCTGTCGTTTTGGCCTAACGTTTCAGGCTGAATTTGCTCCAGAAACCATTTGTTCATCTTTCTGGCAGTGCAGGGCATCTCTAGAGCTCTCCTCCAACACCACATTTCAAATGAATCATTTTTTTCCCAACAGCCTTCTTCACACGCACATACTGACTTCATAAAAAAGTGAGCAACAGGGGTAGGGCTGTCAACTTACATGCAAACCCGCTAAGTAATGTGCATTTGAAATCAATCCAAGAATATAACCTCACATAGGTTTTTTTGTAAAATGAGGTAATGATATGAGAGAAAATGAGAAATGTGCATTCTTATTTAGAGCTTATCATGCAAAATTTCTTATTATTTCACCCCTTAAAGACTGGAATTATGGTAGAGGCTTCTGCTACTACGTTTGTGTGGGTTCACACATTTTTTCTGAATTGATTGATTTACTCCACCTTCTTCCGATTTAAAGCGTTTTGCTTAAAGTTTTTGTTTAATTTTTATTTAAAATGAGTTTTAAATTCTTTCATTTAGAAGCTAATGAGAATTAATTTTTTTAGACCAATCCTTTGTTACTGAGGGAAGAAGTATATGCAATTTTATCAAGCTACTTTATGCACTTCTCCCCTCATTTATGTTAAATATGGAGACCATTCATTTCGGCATACTGTTCAATAACTTTCCCTATTAACACCTCCATACAATGAATGATAAATATCAATTAACTTTAACTTAATCAATAAATATGACCCACTCATCCCAATATTTTTTTTTACATTTCCGTCTCTTTCTAGGTAAGATCCTCATATCAAAGAGTTCTATTGAACTAACAACGATTCCCTTTCTCTAGCTTCCCCTTGTAACTTTGCCTAATAAAGTGTAACTTTGATTAATTCCACTTATTATTTATTCTGGGAATACAAATGACTGGAGCCTATGAATGAAACTTAAACACACACACATACGCACACATGCTATGTTGTTTCACTTCATATTAATTCTATTCAATATCAGTCAGTCAGTCTTGCTTGACTATTTCCACTACTCTTTATTAATATTTGAAATTTATCTAACTTACTAAAACTAATATATGACAAGATTATGTTTTCTATCTCATCACTATACTACACATATCTTCACATGTTAGCCCCGACACCTGATATTTTTTTCATTGATACTTTGGTAAATAAACACAGAGAAATAGGCTCTTATATTTCTCTGTTTTATTAGTGCTGGTTCTCAGAATTACCTTAAATGAATAATGCTGATTTTAAATGCCTTTACTAACTTTATTTGACCTACATCTGATTTTTAGTACTTTATAATTAAGAAAGTAAGGAACTATATGAGTTATCATAAGAAGTAAACTCGTTTTCAAAGAAAGATCTTAGAATTTTCTGTCCTTCTGTTTTATTTTTTGTATCTTGAGCCTGCAATTAAGAACTCTCTTTAAATAAAATAGTCTAGTAAAACAATTACAGCTTACTTTTATAGATTTGCATGAAGATGTCTATGTGAGTAGAGGTGGTTATTAACTTGCAAACTTTTTAGGATCTTCTGTCATGTTGAGGAGCCACTGTAACTCTGTGACATTCTTGCTGGCGTCAAACTTTGGCTACTCTTAAATAGGAAGCAGCCACGTTCACCTAGGGGAATCTTCTCTCATGTGGCAATTAAATTTTCAAACACTGTTTTCTATTTTTTTTTTTTTTTTTGCAATCAGCTGTGTTTATTTTTTAAAACACATTCCTTATAGATGGCTTGCTTATCTCTTCACCCATTCTTGGCATTAAGTTCTCCTCAATGGAGATTGCCCTTGGTGAAGAGACACTTCTTAACTGACAAGTATTACTTTCAAAAGAATGTTAAAAATTGTTCTTCAAATTGTATTTCAACTCTTAATAATTAATGTGTATTTGCCTTTCTTACCTTTATTCCTATAATTTATCCAAATCTAGATTATCCACAGTGTTGCAAAAATGTGTCACATGTTGTATCACATGAACATGGCATGCCTGGTCTCCTCAACACAGTGGGTGGTGAGAGACCTTTTCAGAAGTGGAACTCTGTCGATAGGTTAACTTTTATGGAAATATGTTGTGTGTGCTGATGAAAAAAACTGGATGCATTTATTCATTTTATGACATCTACTCAGCCATCAGGGAAGGTTTCTAGCTGATTCAAAATGTAAGCGACCGCAAAAACAAATTTTTTAATCAAGAATATTAGGACAGAAAATGAACAAACTTTATGCTAAAGTATTTATCCCATTTCAGCTACTTCGAAGCATGTATGGAGGTAACGTTATCTTACATGATATTCTACTAGTAATTATGTCTGTTTCTTTCTGTTTCAATGTTCTTTGAGTATTTGACATAGGTTTCTCTTTTTGTATTTTAAGCCTCCTTCTCTTTAGTACAACATAGCTCTTTTGCATTAGCCCTCTGTGCTCTTTATCATGACTGACAGGGCATTTTTGTGGGGTTTCCAGCATGCTTATCTACAAATGAGAACTGCTAGCGTGATCTGCCTCCAGGAAGTATGTCCCTTCTTTATAGACTGGGACAAATAAGATAAAAAGGAATCAGGTTTCTCTTGTTATATAACTACATGAGGTGCTGTACTATATTCTTCAAGATGCACAGAAAACTTTGGACCCTCCAGATTGGTCAGGATGTCCGCCAAACATCTGTTTAGCTTTTAGACTAAACTGATATGTCCCCAAGGTGACCCATAATTCTCACATGCAAAGTTAAATCTTTATAATGAATATTCTCATATGCTCCCAATGTAATTTCTATTTTGAACCATATAATATAGTGTTTTATTTTTCATTTCATAATTTGACACTCTTTTCTTTCAGAAACTCCTTAATTCCATGGTATTTGTCTGGTTTACTTTCTGGTGAACACCCAGGTCTAAGAATAGAGTCGTCTACCTCGAACACTTGGCCCGTTTTGAAGATCAATAATTTACATCCATTCATTTAATCTGTCATAATCACTAATCATGCATGTTGTGTTCTCTTACGTTATTAGCAGGGAGTAAAGTGTCTGAAAAAGAGTGTGAATCAGAACACAATATACTTAGTGTGAACAAGAGTGAAAGAAGGGAGACCAGATAGGAAGTTATTGCAACGACCTGTGTGGGAGACGAAGGTGGTGGGATTAGGATTGCAGTCGTGTATATATAGTAAGAAGTGGTCGGAGGATTTACATAGACTTTATGCTCAAACATTACCTTCTGCTTTGATTCTCATGTTTATTATACATAAAATCAACCACATTAGAAAATATGACATATTTGTGTGTGGGGGGGGTTGAGTTTACATCAAAGATATGTTCATCTGAACAGATCTGTAGTGAATAGCACCTCACATGAGTCTCATATGAAGATACAAGCCTTATCTTCAGGGATGAAAATGTGATATGTATGTATTTTTAAATAGAAAAATCAAAAATAAGAAATAATAAACTTTATTTTGCAATTTTTGTTAACCCTGAAAAAACTCAATTTCGATGGCCCATTTAGAAATAAAAACTTGTTCCTTGTCACTCTGCTTCTGACTTCTGTTGGCATCTTCTGCTAGCTCATGCTAACTGTGGGTATTAGGCAACACTATTGGAAGATAAGCATGTCTTTATAATGGACTGTAGATATATCTTTATCATTTGCTCTTTAAATGTGTTATCTATTCTTTTTCACCAGCTCTTACCATATCCAGCACTTCAGATTATTCTGACACACAGTCTTCTTATGTAACACATGATCAGGGTGTGATGATTTTACGATTGGTAAAATAAAACCTCAGTCTTTACTAAACATTTGTTGTTGTTGTTGCTGCTGCTTATTCTGTTTTCCAGGTAAATAAATCTTCTATTTGCATATCCACTCTAAGTCTGTACTTTTTTCCATTTTTCTGTTTCCTTTTCCATTGTGTTAATAAATCTGACACACTCTCAACACAAATGTAGCTAATAAATATATTTTATTGATTTTTTTTTGTTTTGCAACACACGGTAAATATGATTGTACAATTTTGAGATGTTGAGGTTTGGAGCCCAAGTCAGAAAATCAGAGTTTTTGACAGACATCTTCATCAGATTCATCTCCCGTTGGCAAAATTTCAAAATTTCTTGGCCAATATTTACCACCTCTTTCTTTAGTAACAAATCTGGAAGCAATAAGTTTTCTTAAATGGCTGAAATATCCCAAGGCCTCTTCTGAGACTCAGGAGTGATGCATGGACATATTCAATAATTTGATGATTAAACAGAACATTATAAGAGAATCTTAGAATCAATACTTTCCAATTTCTCAGCCAAAGCAATAAATTATATGTACATTTAGCAACAAGTGTCCACATTTCTGCTTTCTGATGAAACATACTATTTGTCACTCCTTTCATCCATTTTTGATAAAGCTATTTGTTTTAACATTGTTTCTATAAAGCTCTATATTTTCTTTTTTAACAGTTAAATATCAAATGATATATAAGTCCGTGAACGCATTGCTTGTAAATATGTTACATAATTTTGTTCTCTAAAAGTGGGTAATGTTTGTCAGTAAATTGAACAGAAATACCATTCTGGTCAGTTTAAAGCTTTATGTTTTCCCCAAAGCTCTTTGTATGTCTCTCTTCCACAGATTATATATTCTCACATCAATTCAACCATTTTGTATTTGATTTTTTCCCTCTACACCCCCGCCACTTGGGCACTACCTCCTGGCCATAATATTGCTTATCTTTGTCCATTGAAGTGTGCCGAATATGAATTAGCACATTGTCTTTGATTTTATTTGACCAGTGTGGAGATGAGTGGGATTGCTCCTTCATTTTGTCTTCGCACTAGCCTTTATCTAATTATTGCTTACAGAGTGTGTGTCTTCCCATTTTTAATAGGCCCAAGAAAATTACATGGCCTATGTTACTTTACACCTGACAAACTAAATCCAAAATTACTTTGATATATTAATATCTCACTGTACACGGTATTTCTGCCTAAATGAAGAACTACATCTATTAATAATTTTTGGTTGCTTTTGACTTTCTGTGATTCTTAAATATTGATTCTTTCACTCTTTCCATCTCATAGGCTTATTTTTTTAATGTCATGACATTCACAGGTTTTGTTAGCTATTCTCTTTTTGGCTTCATCTAGTAAAGCATGAATATATTGACTAAAACATAGCTGAAAGCCATACATTTCAATATCATTAATTTTAATAAAAAATTACATAAAAACATTAAATAAGGTAAAACTTTGATTGATATGTGTATATGTGGGGGATGTAGTAACATTAAATATTCATGTAAAATAAAAGAACAGGAATATTAGAAAAACAGAAAGCAATGGTGGCTGTATAGCAAAGAAGCAAAAAAAAATGTTATATTTATAGGGGATGGTTTAATAAATAATGTCAGGTAAGAAGAGAATGATCAAATCACACTCAATGTAAAAATTAGAAAACTATTAATACTTTTACAATTTAAATATTTTTTTAGTTAAATAAAGTAAAAATATTTGTAACATTTTTACACAAATATATTGAACAATAAGCAAGAAAACATGATAGTTAAAATATTTTTATAAATAATGTTGGGTTTATATAAATAATCAACACATAAGAAGTGTTAGTTCAATAAATTAAAAAGTAGCAAAATTATTAGTGATAACAGCTCTCAAAGTTGAAAATATTTGTAAATCTTGTACATGAGATGTATTATTTTTTAAGGTTTTTTTTTTTTATTATAGTGACATTGGTTAACAAAATCCAGTGTTTCAAGTGCACAATTCATCCGTAAGTCATATTGTGTGTGTGTGTGTGTGTGTGTATCACATTGTGTGTTCATCTCCCATAGATTTCTTTCTGTCACCAAATATTCGAAACCTATACCTCATGTACCAGTCCCCTCTCCGCTACCCTCTGGTAACCACTGTTCTTGTCCATGAGTCTCTATTTGTTTGTCATGTTTGTTTGTTGCTTTTAGGTTTATATCCCACATATAAGTGATATCATGTGGTTTTCAACTTATTCCCTCTGGTTTTTTTCACTTAGCATGATCATCCCATGGTCCATGCATGAGATTAATTAATTGCAGAATGCTGATCTTGAGAGTAAAGAACATGGCTCAAATTATGACATGTCTAAAACCCAAAATCTCTGCCTAACTGATTCATCTCCCAAAGATTGTTTCTATTTCTGTTTTACTGCAAATTAAAGCATTTAATGAAAGAAATATAATAACAGTGCTTATTAGTGAAGCATCAGGCTTTCATATATGATTTCAATAAATACGCAGGACAGGGAAAGCAGAAAGCATTCAGCCAACAGCTGCCAGCTGGTGCATAAGAAGCAGGCAGGCTACGCAGGGAAAGAGCAAGCACCTCTGAGAACAGCCTGGCCATTCTACCATAGGCCTCTAGTGCCATGTAACACTGCGGACCTGTGGGCTGAGATAATGGCCCACGGGTGCTCAGACACCACACACACATTCACTAACATCGGTCTTGCCTATATCACCGACATGGACCATTGAGGACATTATTGAATGATCAAGGTGGATGGCCTCTTTGTGACAGAGTGTAAGTTTGCTCTGCCACAACCTAGATGACTTGTACATTGTAGGTCCTATCAAGTGTCACTTCAGTAACAAGAGTAAGGAAAGGGACATGGGGCATTTCCTTCTTGAAACTGTAAATGTGGCTGTGTCCTTAGCAAGGCCTGGCTCCCATTTAATTCTTTCAGGGTTCTACTACACAATTTCCTGTCTACCTTCATATTAATAATGCTCAGCTTTAATATTAAGATTAACTTCATAGATTTTTATTGGAAATTGTCAGGAGATGTTTATATTCAGAAAATCTAAGAGCCTATTTAAAGAATATGTGTCAGATTTATGTGTTGAACTCTTCATGCCATGAACTCTTTGAAGCAGCCAAATATGTGTGCACATAGATTGTGTGTGTGTCAGTCTGAGAGACAAAGTAAGAGAATTGAAATTTTTGAGGAGAAGAGAAGGGTGTAGAAGAAATGTTTTCATTGGTGCACTCAAATCAGGCAACAGTTTTCCTGATAGCACACTTTTGCACAAATTCACACTTATTCTTTAAGAAATATTTATGTGTATAAAGGGCAATAAGAGAAATAAAAGCTGGGTATTTTACAGTAGCAATTAAAACTACAGTTCTTCAATTTAAAATCATCTCAGAAAATCATTTACTAGTTAAAAATGGTGATCTATTTTAAATTTAACACATTTAGTCATAAGTGATATATAACAATCACTTAAAATCATAAATGGAAAACAACAAATGAAGATTACAAGTAATTTCAATGGCTAGGTTCATGAGATATCATGAATTTTGTCCCTACAGTTGATATCTTCTTTTTCCAAGGCAAGATTTTATTACAAATAATCGTCAATTCTTAAGACCTACTAAAGAAGTAGAATGTTTTATGAAGGTCTCATATTTCACATAGTTTGGTAATTTAGTTGAGTATTGCAAAATATGATTACTTAGCAAATATTATGACCAACAATCATTGGCTAGAACCAGCCTGTGAAAGTTTACTAAATACTCTATCTAGTTCAGAAAATTAACCAATCACAGAAATGAAGGAATCCTTTTCCTGGTAATTACATCCCAGAAAGCCGCCTTTACTTCCTTATTCCTGAGGCTGTAGATCAGAGGATTTAACATGGGGATCACCACTGTGTAGAACACAGAAGCCACTTTGTCCTGACTCAGAGAGTAGCTGGAACTGGGCCTCAGATAAGTATAGATGGCAGTGGAATAGAATAGAGTTATAGCTGTCAGGTGAGAGGCACACGTTGAGAACGCTTTGCGTCTCCCCTCCCCTGAATGCATGCGAAAGATGGAGAAGAGAACATAGGAGTAGGAGGTGAGGATGACCAGCAGAGTCGCGATCATATTCACCCAGCAAAAGTGGAAATGGTGCTTTCATCAGCCGTGTGTCAGAACATGAGAGCTTAAAAAGTGGAGGGCTGTCACAGAAGAAATGGTTGATGACATTGGGCCACAGAATGGCAACTGCTTACATAACTTGTGTTAACCATGGAGTTCAACAGCCCTGCTGTAAAAGCCCCTGTTGCCATTTTAAGGCAGACGGTCCTGGTCATGACCAAGGGGTAAAGCAGAGGTTGCATATGGCCACGTAACGGTCGTAGGCCATTAACCCGAACAGGATGCACTCGGTCGTGGCCAAGGCGATGAAGAAGTACAACTGCACAAAGCAGCCAGCAAAGGAGATGGTTTTCTTCTCTGACAGTAAATCCACCAGCATCTTTGGAGTGATGGTGGTGGAATAACAAATGTCCGCAAAGGACAGGTTGGCCAGGAAGAAGTACATGGGTGTGTGAAGTCGAGAGTCAGCCCTGATTAAGAGGATCATGCCAACATTCCCCCAACCGTAAGTGTGTATACCACGAAAAACAGCAAGAAGAAGGTGATCTGTAGATCCAGCGTGTCTGCCAATCCCAACAGGATGAACTCCGTCACCAAAGTATAATTTGTTTTAGTCATTTGTTACAAACAGTGTCTCCTTAAACTTGCATTAGGTGTAGATATTTCTCTCTCCAACGTTTAGAGGAAATCGTATAAATGTTGATGAGGATATTCACACATGGGAAAAAACAACCTAAGATAATATAGTGTAGTAAAGAGAGTGACTGAAGAAAGAGGAAAATTAGTGGACAAGCATGTAAATTTATTAAGCAATTGTCTGCTAAATCTGGTTACAGTCCTGTCAACGCACTGGACAAGTCCATACACTCCACCTCAGTTTCTGCAAATGCAGAGTATGTTGTTCTAGTTTTTCTCTACCCTCCCATACCCCAAATACATAGGATACAGATATCCTGCTGAAGTATCTCCCTTTCTTTGAACCGGTGTGTGGGTTTAACTCAAATCCATTATTTTCTCTCAGTACCACTCTGTTTAATCTTTAAGTCCAAAATTCATGCATTGCCTACCAAAAATTCTTATGTAACTCAAGCAACAAATTCATTGACCATTTTATCTGATCAATATTTGGACACATATTATATCCTGAAGAATGATTTTGTAGTCTTTTAAACATCAACTAATAACTGTTCTCATTAAAAAGCACACTACCAAATTAATGTCATGTACATCAGACACTGTACCTGCCCATCACTGTGAATAACAGCACCAAATCCTCAGTGGCTTCCAGACCAGTCTCACATGTGCGATTTTCTTTTCTATTATGGATTCTCAGTTGAAAATTAAAAATGAAAAAAAAAAAAGGAGAATTTTATTTTTTAAATGAAATGAAATGCACTGAAAATTTGCATGACTTATTTGAAAGATTTGAGACACCTTCTGAGTAAGTACATATTGCTGCACTTTTATTTTGTTTTCCATAAAGAGAAATGGATAATCATGAGGACGAGATTGTAGGATTTAATAGTGGAGTCAATCCTCTAAAGGAAACTCCCATTCCAAGAGAAAAGAGAACACACTCACATGGAAATACATGGAATCATGAGTTGCATCACTAAGTTGTTCCTAATCTCTGTGTTACTTTAAAATATTTGGCCAAAGTAAAAAAATAATAATAATTTCTTATTCCATTGCCTCTTTTTGGTATTTTACTTATTTCACCTATTTCAAATAGGTATCAAGCCCACTAATTGTTTATTATTTTATTATTAGTATTTTTCCCTTTGCCAGTGAGTGTGTGTGTGTGTGTGTGTGTGTGTGTGTGTGTGTTTGCGCGTGCGTGTGCACACGCCCTTCTGGGTAGATTCAATCCAACTCTGTTCTTCTTCTAAATTTTATTTTACTATTAGTTTCAAGTATACAGTACATTGATTAGGCATTAATAGAGTTTATAAATGATTCCCCTGATTGCTCTTTCTTTACTCTGGCTCTACACCTAGCCATTACATTAGTGCTAACTGCATCCCTTTGCTGTGCTCCCCATCCCCATGACCATCTATCAACTACTATTTTGTACTTCTTTAACCCTTTATGGCTTTCTCCCATCCCTCTCATCCACCGCTCTGGCTATCACTAAATTATCCTCTATATTTGCGAATCTATTTCTGATTTATTTGTTCTTTTTGTTCCTTAGATTCTGCATATAAGTGAAATCATATGATATTTATATTTATCTGTCTGCCTTATGTCATTCAGCATAATAACCTCTAGGTCCATCCAGGTTGTTGCGAATGGCTAAGATTTCATTTTTTAATGGCTCAGTACTATTCAATTGTATATATGAATCATAAAAACATATGGAACACTTCACGAATCTGAGTGCTATCCTCGTGCAAGAGCTATGCTAATCTCTGTATCGTTCCAATTTTGGTATATGTGCTGCCGAAGTGAGCACTCAGCTCTGCTCTTGAGTGAAATTAATGAGAAGAAACTAAAATCCATTGTACAATGTTTAAGGAAATATTCCAGCAAATAAAACAATGAGTAGGAAAATCTAACTCCTTTTTTATGATTTCATATGAATTGTGTTGGCTAATTGCAGTTATTGTCTGGTTATGATCCTACAAGAGATGAAAGTACAGACTTTCCATATCTCAATATGGGAGGAAAACAAGGTGAAATAAAACACAATGAGTGTCCACATGTATGGAGATTCTGTCTGCATAGAGAGTGCATCATACATCAAGTTCTGTATTATACTTTTCCATTTCACTTCTCAGTTTATTTTCTACCCCAATTTCTGAGGAAACATTATTATATGACACATTTTGCAGATAAAATGAGCAAAACTGTAAGCTGTTAAAAAAACTTTCCAATGTCTAAAGTATTAGGAAGTAAAATAGACTTGAGCACAGTCTTCAAAAGAAAGTGTTAATACCCAGCTACTTTATTTTCCTATCTAGTTTTATTTTATCTCTTTTAGAAGATTATATATGTGTATAAGTGTGTGTATGTTTGTATTTTCTCTAGTAAATTCAATCATCAGAGAAGGTAGATAGTTCTGTATTGAAAGAAAAGTCTGTAACATCATGGAAGACACAACTTGACTTTTAAAGATCCCACCATCGTGCCAATAAAAAGAACCCCAAATTGACATCTATCAAATACATAATACATATTTACTAATACATGAAATTTAATCAACGATTTAAGAAATTGAAATATTTAAAATAATTTGTAATTGAGTAACTGAACCGTGAATTAAGAGAGACAGGAGAAGAATCAGTACAGAGAGTTATCATAGGAGAAGGAGAATGAGACAATGTTATGAAGCAAGAAGACATTACTGAACTCTAAAGAAAGCAAGGATCAAAAAAAAAGATTGAATGTGTTGAACAAAATATCATAATTGAAAATATTGAAAATATTTTATTCAGGAAGAGCAGAAAAACAACCAATAATGATATTGCAATTTAAAATAAAGTTTAAAATGGTAAGATAATGAGTTAGAAACTAACAGTTTTCAAAGTCAGGTTTATTGTATAGTATGTTTCTTACAGTAATTGATCACTGTTTTGAGGTGAACACTTTGGTGAGTTTTGCCAAACACATACAGTCTTGTAACCACCAACACAATCAAGACGGATTATTTTTGTTAACATTGAAAGAAACCACTCGCAATGGCCCATTTAAAAATAAAACTGTTCCTTGTCACTCTGCTTCTGACCTCTGTTGGCACCATTCTGTGAGCCTACACTAACTGTTGGTATTCACACAACTACTGGAAGTTAAGCTAAGTCATTACAATCCACTGTAGATATATCTTTATCATTTGCGCTTTAAATGTGTTATTTATTCTTTTTCACCAGCTCTTACCATATCCAGGACTTCAGATTATTCTGCACACAGTCTTCTTATGTAACACATGATCAGGGTGTGATGATTTTACGATTGGTAAAATAAAACCTCAGTCTTTACTAAACATTTGTTGTTGTTGTTGCTGCTGCTTATTCTGTTTTCCAGGTAAATAAATCTTCTATTTGCATATCCACTCTAAGTCTGTACTTTTTTCCATTTTTCTGTTTCCTTTTCCATTGTGTTAATAAATCTGACACACTCTCAACACAAATGTAGCTAATAAATATATTTTATTGATTTTTTTTGTTTTGCAACACACGGTAAATATGATTGTACAATTTTGAGATGTTGAGGTTTGGAGCCCAAGTCAGAAAATCAGAGTTTTTGACAGACATCTTCATCAGATTCATCTCCTGTTGGCAAAATTTCAAAATTTCTTGGCCAATATTTACCACCTCTTTCTTTAGTAACAAATCTGGAAGCAATAAGTTTTCTTAAATGGCTGAAATATCCAAGGCCTCTTCTGAGACTCAGGAGTGATGCATGGACATATTCAATAATTTGATGATTAAACAGAACATTATAAGAGAATCTTAGAATCAATACTCTCCAATTTCTCAGCCAAAGCAATAAATTATATGTACATTTAGCAACAAGTGTCCACATTTCTGCTTTCTGATGAAACATACTATTTGTCACTCCTTTCATCCATTTTTGATAAAGCTATTTGTTTTAACATTGGTTCTATAAAGCTCTATATTTTCTTTTTTAACAGTTAAATATCAAATGATATAAGTCCGTGAACGCATTGCTTTAAATATGTTACATAATTTTGTTCTCTAAAAGTGGGTAATGTTTGTCAGTAAATTGAACAGAAATACCATTCTGATCAGTTTAAAGCTTTATGTTTTCCCAAAGCTCTTTGTATGTCTCTCTTCCACGGATTATATATTCTCACATCAATTCAACCATTTTGTATTTGGTTTTTTCCCTCTACACCCCGCCACTTGGGCACTACCTCCTGGCCATAATATTGCTTATCTTGTCCACTGAAGTGTGCTGAATATGAATTAGCACATTGTCTTTGATTTTATTTGACCAGTGTGGAGATGAGTGGGATTGCTCCTTCATTTTGTCTTCGCACTAGCCTTTATCTAATTATTGCTTACAGAGTGTATGTCTTCCCATTTTTAATAGGCCCAAGAAAATTACATGGCCTATGTTACTTTACACCTGACAAACTAAATCCAAAATTACTTTGATATATTAATATCTCACTGTACACAGTATTTCTGCCTAAATGAAGAACTACATCTATTAATAATTTTTGGTTGCTTTTGACTTTCTGTGATTCTTAAATATTGATTCTTTCACTCTTCCATCTCATAGGCTTATTTTTCTAACGTGACATTCACAGGTTTTGTTAGCTATTCTCTTTTTGGCCTCATCTAGTAAAGCATGAATATATTGACAAAAACATTACTGAAAGGCATACATTTCAAACTTAGTTAATTTTAACAAGTAAATTACACACACACACACAAAAACATCAAATAAGGCAAAATTTTGATTGATATGTATATATCTGGAGAATATAGTAACATTAAATATTCACGTAAAATAAAGGACCAGGAAAATTAGAGAAACAGAAAACAATGGTGATTGTATAGCAAAGAATCAAAAATATATATATTACATTTATAGGTGATAGTTTAATAAATATTGTCAGGAAAGAAGACAATGATAAAATCACACTCAATATAAATTTTAGAAGTTTCTTAATGCTTTTGCAATTTCAATTTCTCTTGAGCTAAATACAGTAAAAAATATTTGGAACATATTTCACACAAATACATTGAACAATAAGCCAAAAAATATAATAATTAAAATATTTTTACAAATAATATTGGGTTTAATAAATAATTAAAATTTGCATTAGAAACTTATATTCAGTAAATTAAAAAGTAGCAAAATCATTAGTGTAATAGCTCTCAAAACTGAAAATATTTGTAAAACTTATACATGAGATTAATTATTTTTGAGTTTTTTAAAATCATAGTGACATTGATTAATGAAATTTAGCATTTCAAGTGTACAACTAATATAAAAGTCATATATATTGCATCGTATGTTCACCTCCCATAGATTACTTTTTGTTATCACATATTTGAGCCCTTTTACCCCATCTACCAGCCACCTCCTTCCTGCCCTCTGGTAACCACTGTCCATGTCCATAGATCTCTATTTGTTTGTCATGTTTGTTTGTTGCTTTTAGGTTTATATCCCACATATAAGTGATATCCTGTGGTTTTCAACTTATTCTCTATGTTTTTTTTTTTCACTCAGCATGATCATCTCATGGTCCATGCATGAGATTAATTAAATGTAGAAATGCTGAATTCTAGAGCAGAGAACATGGTTCAAATTATGAAGTGTCTAAAACCCCAAATATCAGAAGAACTGGATTCATCTCTCAAACATTGTTTCTATTTCTGTTTTACTACAAATTAAAGCATTTAATGAGAAGAATATAATATTAGTATTTATGAATGAAACATCTTGTTTTCATGTATGATTTCAATAAATACTCAGGACAGGGAAGGCGGAAAGCATTCAGCCAACAGCTGCCAGCTGGTGCATAAGAAGCAGGCAGGCTATTCAGGGAAAGAGTGAGCACCTCTGAGAACATTCTGGCTGTTCTAACACAGACCTCCGGGGCCAGGTAACACTGAGGACCTGTGGGCTGAGAGCATGGCCCATGGGTGTTCAGACCTGCATGATACCTGCATGAACATCCATCTGGCCTAAGTCACGCACATGGACCATTGAAGGTATTATTGAATGGTCATGCTGGATGGCCTCTTTGTGACAAACCATAAGTTTGCTATGCCACACCCAAGATGACTTGTACATCATAGGTTCTATCATGTGTGATTTTAGTGATAAGGGTAATGAAAGGGACATGGGGAATTTCTCTCCCAAAACTGTAAATGTGGCTGTGTCCTTAGCAAGGCCTGGCTTTTACTCAGTTCCTTCTAGGTTCCACTAAGCCAATTTCCTGTCTACCTTCATATTAATAATGCTCAGCTTTAATATTAAGATTAGCCTCATTGATTTTTATTGAAAATTGTTAGATGTTTATACTCAGGAAATCTAAGAGCCTATTTTAAATAACATGTGTCAGAATCATTCATTGAACTCTTCATGCCATGAACTCTATGCACAGCCAAATATGTGTGCATGTAGATTGTGTGTGTGTGTCAGTCTGGGAAAGACAAAGTAAGAGAATTGGAAAATTTTGAGGAGAAGAGAAGGGTGTAGGAGAAATGTTTTAATTGGTGCACTCAAATCAGGCAACAGTTTTCCTGATAGCACACTTTTGCACAAATTCACACTTATTCTTTAAGAAATATGTATGTGTATAGGGGCAATAAGAGAAATAAAAGCTTGGTATTATATAGTAGCAAATAAAACTATAGTTTTTTCAATTTAAAATTATCTTCTCAGGAGATCATTTAATACTTAAAAATGGTTATCTATTTTAAATTTAACACATTTTGACATAAGTGGTATATAACAATCACTTACAAAGCATAAATGGTGGAAAGGAATGTACGAGGAAATAACAAATTGATATTACATGTAATTTTGATGACTAATTTTATGTGACATTGTGAATTTTGTCTCTAAACAGTCAATACCTTCCTTTTCCTAGGCAAGATGTTATTACAAATAAATCTCTTTTTTTAGGATCTACTAAAGATGTAGAATGATGATATGAAGGTCTCATTATGTCACATAAGTTTGGTAATTTACTTAGTATTATATTCTGAGGATTACAGAATATGATTACTTAGCAAATGTTCTAATAAAAAACCGTTGATTTGACCCACATTTAGAAATTTCGTTAAATACTCTGTCTAGTTCAGAAATTTAACCAAACAATCACAGAACAGAAGGATCTTTTTCTTGGTAATTACATTCCAAAAAGCTGCCTTTACTTCCTTATTCCTGAGGCTATAGATCAGAGGATTTAACATGGGGATCACCACTGTGTAGAACACAGAAGCCACTTTGTCCTGACTCAGAGAGTAGCTGGAACTGGGTCTCAGATGAGTATAGATGGCAGTGGAATAGAACAGAGTTATAGCTGTCAGGTGAGAGGCACACGTTGAGAACGCTTTGCGTCTCCCCTCCCCTGAATGCATGTGAAAGATGGAGAAGAGAACGTAGGAGTAGGAGGTGAGGATGACCAGCAGAGTCCGATCATATTCCCCAGCAAAAGTGGAAATGGTGCTTTCACTCAGCTGTGTGTCAGAACATGAGAGCTGAAAAAGCGGAGAGGTGTCACAGAAGAAGTGGTTGATGACATTGGGCCACTGAATGGCAAGCTGCTTACATAACTTGTGTTAACCATGGAGTTCAACAGCCCTGCTGTAAAAGCCCCTGTTGCCATTTTAAGACAGACAGTTCTAGTCATGACCAAGGGGTAAAGCAGAGGGTTGCATATGGCCACGTAACGGTCGTAGGCCATTAACCCGAACAGGATGCACTCGGTCGTGGCCAAGGCGATGAAGAAGTACAACTGCACAAAGCAGCCAGCAAAGGAGATGGTTTTCTTCTCCGACAGTAAATCCACCAGCATCTTTGGAGTGATGGTGGTGGAATAACAAATGTCCGCAAAGGACAGGTTGGCCAGGAAGAAGTACATGGGTGTGTGAAGTCGAGAGTCAGCCCTGATTAAGAGGATCATGCCAACATTCCCCCAGACCGTAAGTGTGTATACCATGAAAAACAGCAAGAATAGGGTGATCTGTAGCTCCAGCGTGTCTGTCAATCCCAACAGGATGAACTCCGTCACCAAAGTATAATTTGTTTTAGTCATTTGTTACAAACAGTGTCTCCTTAAACTTGCATTAGGTGTGGATATTTCTCCCTCCAATATTTAAAGAAAATTTTAAAAATGTTGAAGAGGATATTCACACATGGCAAAAAAAACCAACCTAGGATAATATAGCATAGTAAAAAGAGTGACTAAAGAAAGAGGAAAATTAGTGGACAAGTGGACAAGCATGTAAATTTACTAAGCAATTGTCTCCTCAATCTTGTAGTGTTCCTCTCAAAGCACTAGCAAGTCCACACACTCCACTTCAGTTTCTGCAAGTGTGACGTGTGTCATTCTAGTTTTTTTTCTACTCTCCCACATCCCAAATACAAAGGATACAAATCACCTGCTGAGGTATCTTCCATTCTGTGAACAGGTGTGTAGGTTTAACTCAAATCCATTTTTTTTCTCTCTCAAGACCACTCTGTTTAATCTTTAACTCCAAAATTCTCATATAATCCAAACAGTGAAAATAGTGACCATTTCAAATGATTGATATTTCAACATCTATTATACCCTAAGAATGATTTCATATTCTTTTAAAAGCAACCAAATAATTGTTTTCATTACAAAGCACATCATCAAATTAATGTCATGTAGCATCAGACACTGTACCTGTCCACCGCAGTGAATAACAGCACCAAATCCTCAGATGCTTCCAGTACAGACTTACTTGTATAGACTGTAATTTTCTTTTTTATTATGAGTTCTCAGTTGGATCTTAAGAATGAAAAAAAAGGAGAATTTCATTTTTTAAGTGAAATGAAATACAGTGAAATTTGCAGGACTTATTTGAAAGATTAAGTAAGACACCTTCTGAGTAAATATATGTTGTTGTACTTTTATTTTGTTTTCTGTAAAGAGAAATGAGTAATCATGGGGATGAGATTATAGGGTTTAATTGTGAGTCAATCCTCTAAAGGAAATTCCCATTCCCAAGAGAAAAGAAAATATAGTCACACGGAAATACATGGAATCATGCTTTGCATCAGAAAGTCAATCCTGATCTCTGTGTTACTTTAAAGTCTTTTGCCAAAGTAAAAAGAAAAAAGTAATTGCTTATTACCTTGTCTCTCTTTTTGTATTTTAGCCTATTTCAAATGGATGCCTAGCCCACTAACTGTTTATTATTTTATTAGTATTCGTCTCTTTGGTAATGAGTGTGTGTCTGTGTGTGTAAGCTGGTAAGTTCAACCTAAACAACCTTCTGTTCTTCTATAAAATTTTATTTTACTATTAGTTTCAAGTATATAGTAAATCGAGTAAACATTTATACCGTTTCTCTCTCTGTCCTCTGCTTCTACACCCTGCCATTCCATTAATGCTAACTGCATTCCTTATGTAGTGCTCCCCATCCCCATGACCATCAATCAACTAATTTCTACTTCTTTAATCCTTCACCCCATTCTCCTAGGTCCCCAAATCCCCTCCCCTAAGAGGTAGAATAGACTTGAGCACAATCTTCAAAAGAAAGCATTAGTACCAAGCTACCTTGCTTTCCTGTCTAGTTTCATTTTATCCTAGAAGATTATATATGTGAACACGTGTGTGTGTATGTGTGAGTTTCTTCTAGCAAATACAATTTTTTAATTATCAGAGCAGACAAAATATATCAGTATCAAAAGAAAAATCTACAACATCATGAAAGATACTACTTAAAAACTTGACTTGTAAAGATCCCACCATTGTGCCAATAAAAAGTACTCCCAAATGACATCTATCAAATACATAAAATGTATTTATTATATATAAAATTTAATTAACAATTTAAGAAATGGAAATCTTTAATAATAATTTGTAATTGGGCAGCCAGAAATGTGAATTAAGAGAGACAGGAAAAGAATCAGCGCAGAGAGTTATCATGGGAGAAGGAGGGGAAAACGTTATGAATAAAGAAAAGATTATTAAACTCTAAAGAAAATAAGGATCAACGAGGAGATTGAATTTATTGAACAAAATAGTATAATTGAAAATCTTGAAAGGAGTTTTATTCAAGAATAGCAGAAAAAAAATCAATAATAATATTGCAATTTAAAATATAGTTAAAACTGGTAAAATAATAAAGTGGAAACCTCCAGTCTTTTAGAGTCAGGTTTATTGTATTGTATAATGTTTCTTACAGTAATTGATCACTGTTTTTAGGTGAACACTGGTGAATTTTGCTAAACACATACAGTCTTGTAACCACCACCATAATCAAGACGAAATATTTCCTCCAGCCTAGTGAATTCCGTTATGTCCCTTTGTAGACACTTACAATCCCTCCCTCAGCCTCTGATAACCACTAGAAAACCCCTGATGTGAATAATGTCATGCTTTTGCCCTTTCCAGAATGTAAAGGATATCTAGAGAGTGGACACAACCACCAGTTGACCCTTGAGCATGACCCAGGCAATCAAGGGCTTTTTATCCCCGCTACCCTCAACTTTGAAGTGTAAGTTCTGCCTACTATTCCCCTGCTAGTAGCTATTTCAATTATGCACCTGAGAGAGCAAAGTGTTACCGAGACTGCCAGGATGGCATCTGTGGACATCTACTCTTTTTATGCCCACCCAAGACAAGCCTCTTAAGTAAGTTTCTTTGCTCATTAAATCTGCATTTGATGATAAGACCCAACACATGTTGTCGTTATTACGGGATGTTGAGTCAGCTCAAACTCCTGGTGAGCCTAAGAATGAGTGACATCTTTTATGATGTCAATCCATCTCATCCTTGGTCTTCCTCGTTTCCTACTATCTTCTATTTTTCCCAGCATTATTGTCTTTTCCAAAGGATTGTGCTTGCTCATGATGTGCCCAAAGTAGGACAACTTCAGTTCTGTTGTTTTAGCTTCAACTAACGTTTCAGGCTGAATTTGTTCCAGAAACCATTTGTTCGTCTTTCTGGCAGTGCAGGGCATCTCTAGAGCTCTCCTCCAACACCACATTTCAAATGAATCATTTTTTTCCCAACAGCCTTCTCCACATGCACATACTGATTTCATAAAAAAGTAAGCAACAGGGGTAGGGCTGTCTACTGGAATGCAAACCCGCTATGTACATATCTAGCGGTTTCCTCATATCTCCATGAATGAATGAGGAGATGAGGGGGATATGTTGATACGTTTCCTCTATTGAAGACCTCTGGCTTCTAAGCCTCCCCCAAATCCTAATTCTGAACCTCAAATAAGTGGTGGAGGTTTTGCCTTCACCTTCCTCACCACAATAACTAATTGAAGTACCCATGACTTCTTTGACTTTTTCAGTCTTAGAGAAACATCTTATGGGATCATTTTCTTAATGAGGGTATAATGTTCAAAGATGCAAACATTATTGACCTGCTACCAATAACTCTTCTTGTAATAATACAAGAAAAACAGACCAGCATAAGCTGCTGTAGCAGTAGCAAGTTTAAAAATTCTCAAGCAAGCTGACAATCCAGCTGGGGAAATTGCCTTGATAAGAACTGTTGTTTTTGGCAACATGTTGAAATTAGAATTATTGTCAACACAGAGAAGGAGTGGGAAATATATTTTGGGTAGAGACATCATAGAGATGTCTCTACATCATGAGACTCCTACATTCTGTTGTGTCTTTGCTACAGAGAATTAACTCCTCAATACCATAATGATTTGTTTTTGCTAATCCAATGGACTTCTTTTGTCTTTTAATTTAATAATGTCTCTGAAAACTTTTACACAACCTTCTTTCTAATTATTTATATACCTTCTAATTATTTATATAACCTTCTTTCTAATTATTTATATACATAGAGATATATGTTTATCTGATTATCTCATGATATAATGCAGAGATTGACTTTCACAGAAGGAGGCATAAGAGATAAACTAGCGTTCTGACAATTGCAGTCTTTTGGCTGCATATAAATTGGGTACTCACCAAATAGACAACAGTTTATGAAATATAGAGTTCTATATTTTAACAGGTCACTTACTCATCATGTATTACCAAAAGAAACTCAATGTAAAAGGAGCTTAAAAGCATAATTTTAATGAGCTAAATATCTTTGTTAATCATTGAGTAACCTGATAAGGATACTTATTTCTTTTTTAAATAAGATTTCTACAAATCTTGATTTTCTGAGATAAGGTTGCTACATACTCTATATTTTAAAAGTGTTTTAATACTACAACATTAATGGTAGAATGAAGCCCTTAATTACAGAATCTACTCAATTGCATTCACAAGACATATTAATAACAGAATTTCTCATTTTGGTACTTGTTTAAACATTTTTTTCTTTTTTAATTAGCTATTAAATTTTTTTAGAGCAGAATTTTTTGCAATTATTAACAGGTTAATAGAATAGTGCTTGTCATATGGTGGGCATTCCATAAATATTTTTGGGTAAGTAAATGTACAAAGAGACTTGATTATATTTTTAAAATGTAAATTTAAGTCTTTACATAATGCATCATTTTTCTCAATGATGAGATTCATTATTCATCACATTTTAGATTATAAACATTTTTCTGTATATCACTTTTCTAAGGAATAAGTTCAAGATGCAAATATTTTACTCCGTTTATTCAAATTAATAAGGCAAATGCATGTAATAAGTTGTAAATTAAGCATGTAGGATCAATAGTTTATTTTATTTCTTATGCTAAGTGCATATGTGGTTTGCCTTTCTATATAGAAGACTAAAAACATGTTGATTAAATAACTGTAATGTCTATAGATTTCTCTTGAGAGTCAATAAGAAAAAACATAATTAGGATCTATTCTGATGCTGAGCCTGGTGTTAGCCCCAATGCAAAAGGTAGGAATTTGCCATTATCAAGGGATTCATTACACTAGAGTAAAAAGAGTTGGGAAGGAGTCCTGTTGTCTTTATAACATATTCATCAGTTTTCTCTCAGGATAATCTTTACGTATGATACTTATCCCTTCTTTAATACTTGCTCTGTATTCTCTTTGCATTGAACCAAAAAATTCACCAAAGTTATTCATTAATGAGGCTCTTTGGGGATTCATTTTGAATGGATAGTTTGTATCAAAAGGTGGTAACATTAGCATTACAAATTTGTAGATTAACAAGGTGACATGAAGATACCTTCAAAAACAGTAGACAGACATGTTTAATGTTATGTCTTCTTTTGCAATTCAGTAGTTAAAATTTTATGATTGATTCGCTTAAATTTTTGTCTAAAAATTTATCATCACAAATTTTTTTCGATTTTCCTTTATATTAATAATGGGGTGGGATAAATCAGATATATTGCTTTTGGAGACTCAAACAAAATCTCAATTAGTGTTTAAGTTTTAATTAACACCTGGTGATCAAAGCTAATAAAAAGATTAGTGATATTCACTTTAAGATTATGTAAAAGACAATGATGTCTATAGCTGCCAATTGCTGGTAAAAATTCTTTGAAGGGAGCCACTAGCACAAGAAAGATAAACAATCAAAATGAAATTTAAAATATATGTATATAAGAAAGTGATTCATGAAAAGGGATAAGATAACAAATTACGAGGATTAATAATATAGCTTTTCTAAGTTGTTATATATAAGATTAACATTTAATCTAAAATTAGTTGCATTGCAACATCACTACAGAAAATATTTAGGATTTACCTTTTTAAAAGGTAATATTAACAATATACAAGGTTCTTAGGAAAATTAATTTAATAATAATTACTTATAACATGGAGAGTATAAAACATTAAAATATTTTAAATAAATAATATAGTGATACCATGTTTATGAGGAAGATTCAATATTTTAAAGACATAAGCTTTATAAAATTAGTCTATAAATACAACACATTTACAAACAAAATGATATGAATGTTCTGAAAGTACAAAGTGTAAATGTTTATGTAAAATTGTTGTTTTATGTGGCCTTGAGTCAGCTTCAATTTCTGGTGACCCTATGAATGAGTGTGATGTCCATAATGTCCTGTCCTCAACAGCCCTGCTCTGCAGCTCTAGACTCACACCTACATGTTCTTTTATGGAGACGATCCATGTCCTATTTTGTCTTCTTCTTTTCCACTGCCTTCTATTTTTCCCAGCATTATTGTCTTTTCTGTAAAACACTGCCTTCTCATGATGTACCTGAGATAGGAGAATGTCAGTTTTGTCATTTTGCCTCCAGCATGTTTCAGGCTTAATTTGCATTAGAAACCATTTGTTCTTTCTGGTGATCTGGGTATCCTGAGAGCCCTCTTCCAACATTATATTTCAAATGAATTAATTTTTTTTTTACAGCCTTCTTCACTATCCAGCTTTGACTCCATACACAGTAATTGGGAATTTTGTAAAATTACCCAGAACAAAAACACCATGCCATTTCTGAATAAATATCTAGGAGCAACTAATGCCATTCTAAAGAAAAGCTTGCCAATGAAGAAAGTTTAACATTGACTATTGATGAGAATAGAGTCCAGAGAGTTCCACACACAAATGAAAAATTTAACATATCATAAAAGGTGTTATTGAAGGTAAATGGGAAATGTATGTTTAAAAAAAGCAATGGGGGAAAATATGATGTCTGCATTCATAAAAGAAAAGATCTCTATCTAATACAATGGACCAAAAATCATCTCAGACGTGTTAAACATTTACATATCTGTCACTCCCACTGTCTTGGGAAAAGAAAGTTAAATGACTATAACAAGTGTTAGCAAAGATATGGAACTCTAGATCTTAAGCGCTGTTGTTGAGAGGATAAATGTAAAGAAGAAATTTAGAAAAGAGTTTCCTATGTTTTAAAGTTGCGCATATGTTTATCCTCAGTACATATACAATCAGGGTTACATCTAGGGATATATCTGCATGAATTTTTGTATCTGTGCCTGACTGATATAAAGTAACATTCATATACACATCGGTCATAATAGAAGATGACAGACAATTCAATTATGACATATTAAAGAAAAATAATAGTACAAGGCTGTGGAATTTGTGTGCAGGAATACATACAAATGTGGTCAAATATTAGAAACATAATAATGAAAAAATATATAAGGAATATAGAAGACAAACTCTATGATATCACATTTATATATTGAAAATAGGTGTATTAAAATATAGTTTTAAGAATATGAATAAATTTGTTTTTAAAAGTAAAAGCTAGGGAATAATGAAAACTTCACAAGAGTCTTTGTCACTCTCAAGAAAGCAGGATAATGGGAGTGAACATAGCGATTTTACAATTATAGCAATATTCACTTTCCTTTTAATTTAATTTGGGAGGTGAGTTTATATATATTCATGTATTTTGTTTCCTAATTTATATGTTTATTTTATATTTTAGAATAAACTGATGTTTTATATTTTACATAATTAAAAATAAAGAATTAAAACAAAAGAAAGTTGAGAAAAATTTTTTAATTTAGTGATTGTGTCCAGGGCGCCCAAGACACTCATCAGGTTCAATGATCCACTAGAAGGGCTCACAAAACTCAGAACTTTGTACTATGGTTATGGTTTATTACAGCTAAAGAAATAGATTAAAATTGGCAAAGATTAAAGGTGTGTAGAGCATTGTCTAGGAGAACCAGGCATGAGCTTCCACTTGTTCTTTTGGGTGGAATCACGCAGATAGCACTTAAGGCTTCCAGCAGTGTGGTCTGACAACTCCTGTGAAGGGTTGTCATATGGAAATGCTTATCCAAGAGTTGGCGTGCAGGGTTTTATTGGGAGTCAGTACACAGACATAAAGACACAACATAACTGTTCATAGTGACTTAGTCTCAAACTTCCCCACCCCAGAATTCAAATGAACCACCTTGCCCAAAATCTTGTGTGTACAAAAACAGCCATTCACCATAAATCACATCATTAATATATGTGTTTGCTCTGGCCCTCAGGATACAATGATGCTCTTATCAGACAAAATATTCCAAAGCTTCAGGGGTTTTCTCTCAGGTCGCAGTCAAGGTTTAGCTCCGAAGTCCTTGGGAAAATGCAGAATTTGGGCAGCCAAGGCCAACTGAGTTAACCCTTTCCAGCACAGTCCCACATATGCAAATACTTAATGCAAGATTCCATCTATTAATAACATTATATTTTTTGTTATTTATTTGGATCTATGTGATTCTTAAATATTGATTCATTTACTCCTTCCACCTTGTGGGCTTATTTTTTTAACTGTGTGACAGTCACTGGTTTTTTGGTTATTCTCTGTTTGGTCCCACTGATGAAAATATTAACTAAACACAGCCTAAAAGCATATATTTCAAACGTTTTTCAAAATTTTAAGAAATAAACTACTCAAAGCCACTGATAAAAAACAAAATATTGATTGATATCTGTATACTTAGGGAGTGTGGTAACAGTAAACATCCAAGTGAAACTAAAGACTAAAAAAATAGAAGACAAAAAAACAAAAGAGAATTAGAAAGAAAAAAAATTACACTCGTAAGGGAGGGTTTAATAAATATTGAAATATTGTATGTCCTAAAGAAAAAAAGAATGATACAATCATACTCAATATAAAACTTAGAAATCTCTTAGGTTTTACAATTTAAGTTTATTTTGAGTTAAAGAAAGAAAAGAAAGAAATATTTGAAATGGTTTTCACACAAATGAATTGAACAATAAGCAAGAAAATATAATAATTAATATATTTTTATAAATGATGATGAGATTAAGAAATAATCAAAATATACAAAAAGCCTATATTCAATAAATTGAAAAGTAGCAAAATCATTAGTGATAATGGCTCCCAAATTTGAAAACATTTGTAGACCTTGTATATGAGAATAATTAAATGTAAGAAAGCTGAACTAGAGAGCAGAGAACACGGCTCAAATTATAATTTGCCTAAAACTCCAAATGTCAGAATAACTAGACTGATCTCTAAAACATTGATTCTATTTTATTGCAAATTAAAGCATTTAGGGGAAGGAATATAGTATTAGTATTTACTATGGAAACATCTTGCTTTCACATGTGATTTCATTAAATACTCAGGACAGGGTAAGCAGAAAGCATGCAGCCAACAGCTGCCAGCTGGTGCGTCAGAAGCAGGCAGGCTACGCAGGGAAAGAGAGAGCACCTCTGAGAACAGCCTGCCCATTCTATTGCAGGTCTTCGGGGACAGGTAACACTGAGGGCCTGTGGGCTGAGAGCGTGGCCCACGGGTGCTCAGATACTACCAATACCTTCACAAACATCTGTCTTGCCAAAGTCACCTATATGGACCATTGTGGGTATCAAATAGACGAGCAGATGACCTGTTTGTGATAGGTCATAATGACTGCCAAGCCACATCCCAGATGACATGCATGTCACCTCTTCAACTGGATGCAACTTCAGCAACAAGAGCAAAGGAAGCATTGTGAGGGATATTCCTCCCCAAACGACAAGTGTGCTGTCCCTTTACCAAGCACTGACTCCCACTCAGCCTCCTCCAGAGTTCTGCTAAACCAAGTCCCTGTCTACGTCCATATTCATTACAATTAAATTTCCTTTTAAGATTTATTATTATTATTATTATTATATTATTATTATTTGTAATTGAGATCTAACTGACATATATCATTATATGCGTTACAGGTGTAAAAGATAATGATCCAGTATTTGTACACATTTTGACATGATCACCCCAACAAGTCTAGATATCACCCATCCCTATACACACTAACAAATGTTTTTTCCCTTGCGATGACTTAAGATCTGCTCTTTTAGCAGCTTTCAAATATGCAATATGGTAATGTCAACTATCATCATCATGGTGTACATTACATCCCCACGACTCAGTGATTTTCTAATTAGAAGTCTGTACCTGTTCACTCACTTAGCTTTAATATTAAATTTAATTGATTTTTATTGGCAATTGATAGGAGATTTCTATGAGCAGAAAATCCATGGTAAGGAATATGTGTCGTGTGGAATCTAGAGAACAAACTAAATGAACAAAATGAAAACAGACTCATAAATACAAAGAACATTTTGGTGATTTCCAGATAGGAGGGGGCTGGAAATTGTGTAAAAAAAGGTAAAGGGATTAAGAAGTACAGATTGGTAGTTACAGAGTAGTCATGGGGTTCTAAAGTACAGCATAGGCAATATAGTCGATAATATTATAATAACCTCAAATAGTGTGAGGTGGGTACTAATCGGGAGATCACTTGGTAAATTATTTAAATTTCTAATATTATGCAGTATACTTGGAACTAATATAAAATAATATCGCACATCAACACTTAAAAAAAATAAAAATTGAAAAAAGAATGTCTTAGATTCATGCACAGAACATTGATTCATATCCCGTGGAGCAATGCCCTGACTAAACTCTTTGCTGTAGCTAAATGCGTGTGTATGTAGTTTGTGTGCATGGGCCAGTTCCAAGAGAGGGAAAGCAAGACAAAGGCTGGGAATTTTTGAGAAGAGAACGTGACAGCTGTCACTTGTGCATTCTAATCAGGCAGCAGCTTTCTTGGTAGCTCACTTTTGAACAAACTCACTTTATTCTTTAATAAACATGTATGTGCATGGAGGGAAAAGGAAATAG